>CM070495.1:1117500-1180000 GCA_036324585.1 Champsocephalus esox | reverse complement strand
GAGGAGAGGAGGGGAACGATGGCAGAGCGTTCACACCTGGAGGGGCTCACATCTTAGATGACTCAGAGAGTGGCAACACGTTTGATCCCAGATGGGAGGGACTTGTGTACGAGGTTTATACACAGTGTCACATTTCAGTTTAACATTACAACACACAGAGGGTCTGCACTCCCGCAAACAGAACTGTTTCAATGAACGAGCTTTTACTCTCCGCTCTTACGGATAACTATCATCTCCAT
This sequence comes from Champsocephalus esox, assembly GCA_036324585.1. Taxonomy (NCBI): domain Eukaryota; kingdom Metazoa; phylum Chordata; class Actinopteri; order Perciformes; family Channichthyidae; genus Champsocephalus; species Champsocephalus esox. The sequence continues at coordinate 1,179,761 of CM070495.1, read as the reverse complement.
CCTTCATCCTGATACAATGCATGTGATCTGTGACTGTAAAGTAAAGACCGCACTATCGTTGAAATGAGTGGTGAAACCTTCCCATCGAGGGAGACATCTTATCAGGGAAATGAATTGAGCGACTGTGGCATGAACACGTATGAGAAGCTGTAAGGCGTGCAGAAGCTCTGGGGCAGACGGCGCTGCTCCTCACGCAGCTGAGGCTCCATGTGGATGTGGTGACTCGTGTACATATTGACCAGGCCGAGAAACAACAAGTGGAAGTAATGTAACTAATGCTGAAGCTGAAGATGCAATTACTGATGAGGATGTTTGATGTGGTCAGACACCAATCATTATCATAGATAATTATATCCATTTCATTTGGACAAATTAGAGAAGAATCTTAGAAACAGCGCATTTACTATTCAGACGGCGTGAAGTTGATGAAAGATGTGTATTTAGGGTGGACAGGTAGTTATCTTCCCACATCTAGATATCGTCCTCTGCTTCCACTTTATCCCATCTGTCCAACATATGATGAACACTGGCAGATTTCCCCAGATATTGTAAGTGCTTGCATGTGTCGGCCCCCGCTGTGTGGGCAGGAGACAGATGTGTTTACTCATTTACATTCTCCTCTTTCTCCTTCACAACAGACACACGCACCCTTCATATACATACAACGGTATATGCTGCGTCCCACACTGCAGTTACAAGGTGCAGGCTGAAGTGTGGTGTAGGAGATCATTCAAACTACAGAACAAAGAACGTCATGAGTTCTCCAGGTCTGTGATGACAAACCAGAATACTGGACACAGTTACCTGATGATGGCGCTACATGAAATCAGGGGCTCAACGTTCATTTCATTTCAAACCTTTATTTATGCAGGTGAATCCCATCGAGATCATTGATCTCTTTTTCAAGGGTGACCTGCTGCAAGTGGTTCCACATGAATACATATAAACATAACAGAAAAACAAAAAGGACATCATACAGCATATTTACAGCGACTACAGTTTACATAGCTAGTGACATTTACAGGTTCCAACAGTTTCCGATTGGATAGCATTTATCCTTGCTTTAAAAACATTTAGTGGCACCAGATTGTTCAGCTTCCATTCCTTTTGCAGACTGTTCCAAGACAGAGGAGCTGCGCATCTAACAGCTGACTTCCCTAAGACAGTCCTAGCAGTTGGCACATTTAATAAAACCACTGCATTCAATCTCAGGCAGTAGCCACTTACAATTCTCCGTGAGATCAGGGAGCAGATATAAGATGGAAGTTTCCCTAACATGGCTTTGTATATGAAAATGTACCAGTGACTGAGCCTCCGTACAGTTAGTGAAAGCAAACCAGCCCTTGCATACAGGGTACAGTGAAGGGTTAATGCTTTACAGTTAGTCACACATCTCAGAGCGCTGTGATACGCAGCATCTAACTTGACCAGGCAATGGGCAGGTGCATTCATATAGACCAGATCCCCATAGTCCAGCACAGGTCAAAAGGTCACAGAGCCTTTTCCTGCACAGTACATCACGGTATCGTCCGCATAAAAATGTAAAGTAGCTTCATCCACATGTTCACCTAAACTGTTAATATATATGGAGAATAAAAGTGGACCTGAAACAGAACCTTGTGGTACACCATTAGAAATGTTTAACCACTCAGAAGACAGCCCATCAAACTGAACACATTGGGACCTTTCAGAGAGGTAGTTCACAAACCACCCACTGCAAGGCTGGATATGCCAATACTGAGTAGCCTCTGCTTTAAAATGTGATGATCGACGGTATCAAACGCTTTGGATAGGTCAATAAACAGAGCTGCACAACTCTGATTATTATCTAAAATACTAGTAATGTCATTCACCACTTTCATTGTGGCAGTGATGGTGCTGTGTTGCTTTCTGAAGCCTGACTGATGTTTAGACAGGATGTCATTTGTACATAAAAACTCCTTTACCTGTTCACTCACTAGGCGTTCAAGAACCTTAGCCAGAACTGACAACTTAGAGATGGGTCTATAGTTATTTAATAAGGTGGCCTCCCCTTCTTTTAGCAAAGGCAGGACATACGCTGACTTCCATACTTTTGGAATTGTGTTAGTGCTGAGGGAGAGGTTACAAAGAGTAGTGAGAGGTGGAGCAATAACATCTGCATCTATATTTAAAAAGAAAGGTTCTAAGTTGTCCGGGCCGGCCGGTTTCCTAGGATCTAACTTGGTTAAAGCTTCACGAACAACATCAACAGTAACAGGATGTCCATCCACGTTGCTAGAGTCCATCCTCAGGGCACCATGTCATCCAGTATGTGTTCAAATATAAAAGGACACTGACGAACAGACTGGTGAGGCTTCCCCTCCTCACAACAAGGTCTTCCTTTAGTCCAGGGGTAACAAACAAATGGCCCCTGTGGCAAAACCGGCCCACCTGAGGGTCCAATCCGACCCGCGGGATGACACAGAGAAGACATTAACGGCATTCTCACATTGTCTTTGTGTTTTGTATGTTATACATTTACAAGGCAGGGGGTAATATAATAACCTTTTTCCTTAATCGTTCCCAATTCAGTTTGCATGGTGTAACATGCTACATTAGTACACAGATGTGGACATGAATGAAAAATCATTACATTTGTATAAAGATAGTTCATTACATTTGAACATTATCACAATGTTCTTTTATGCACTAACAGAAAGGGAACAGTTTAGATTGTTGATTGTTTCTAGGTTATTATGCTTTGATTTTACTGATCCGGCCCACTTGTGATCACATGTGGCTGTTTGTGGCCCCTCACTCAAATGACTTTGATACTCCTGCTTTACTCCTTCATTTTGACCCTGACCAGTGTTGGGCAAGTTACTTCCAAAATGTAATATATTACATATGACTTATCACTCTCTTTTGAAAGTAATAAGTTACATTACAATATTACTGTCTCTGAAATGTAATGAGTTACATTACTTTTTAGTTACTTTTTCATTACTTTCACCAAAATAACCACAAAGGAATGGCTAGGTGTTTTAAATGCTGAAATGTAGTTTAGTGCAGCTCATTATACATCCAGTGAAGGGCGATGTGGTTTAGCATAATAACTGTGTAGGCCCTTAAGGCTACTAACAACTTGTATTACACGGGTTAGTTGAATACTCAATTCTGATTGTAAATTCTTAACATGTGACACGTTGTTAATCCAGCAGCACAGACCGCTGTCAAGGACTCTAATGAAGGTTACTAAGGAGGATCCAGAAAGAGAAAGGAAAAGAGGTTAAAAGACGCAGCGCTGGACGCCAGATAAATCACCAGAAGAAGGCAGACAGGAAGTAAACACTAACAGGACACGGAATGGGCTCTGTAGTGTGTTTAGCATATGGCCGTGGACAGGCCCGGTTCCAGAACAACATGACTCGGGGTGCCTCTGAGGTTACAGGGGCTTACGTGGTAGGTTTACGTGAGCAGTAGTGGCCCGGCAACAGCAATGAGAAATAGCTTTGATGGTCCCAATGAACAGATTATGGCCTTTGTTATGTTTTGAAACCAAGCCAGTGAGAACATTTCAAGTGAGTTAAAAGTGCAATCCTGAAATATCTCATACACTCCAAAGTGGACTGTGACAAAGAAAAGCACAACAGCTTCAAAGCTACTGATAAAACAAATGAGAACATTTTGTAAATCAAGGCACATGTGATTTGAACCAGCTCATGGTTTGAAATGGCAAACATTGAAAAACAAAAGTATTATTAAAACCATCACCTTGGTCCCATCATATACTCTGGGAAGAGAATGTTTACTGTGCTTGAAAAATGGATCACATCATCATCATCATCATCATCATCATCATCATCATCATCATCATCATCATCATCATCATCATCATCATCATCATCATCATCATCATCATCATCATCATCATCATCGTCATCGTCATCGTCATCATCATCATCATCATCATCATCATCATCATCATCATGTGAGGTGACTTTGTGACCTGGAGAACATTTCAGCTGCAACATCAGCTCGTTGATAAGCTTGGGATATGAGATCTTTGGGTAGCCATTCGTGGTGAAGGCATCTGTGCTATTGTATGCATTATTTTTGACCAACATTTCTACAGGCATGGCAGAATATGGCCCTATTTACACATATTCTAGCCCTTGTCTATTTGTATACCACGATGAGCTGCACAATGACCGCCTAACCCCACTGCACAGGCGGTACTTTTTAGATCTACCTGGGCAGGCTCTGTGTTGCCGTGGTATCCTGCGGGCCGCAGAGGGGCGGCGGTGTTTCGGGCGATAAAGACTGCTGCTCCGGGGGCGAGGGCGGCGAGTCAGGCGGGAGTAAGCTAGTGTCCACAGCGGAGGGTCACGTGATGTCCCCATCCAACCCGTTGCTACGGTCTGCAGTAGATCAGTGTTGCTGGCGTTTAGTGATGGTTGCTTTAACCATGTTCGTATAAATGATTATCCACAGATGTGTGTCGCTGCTGTGGAAGCACTTTGGAGATGATGCACGCGCAGCGGAGCAGGTCACGCGCACCTGACACCATTTGTTGTTTGTATCTTTCGCTCCGTTCTCTTCTTTGAATAGAGGGTGCATAACATTCAACTGCCCGAAGATCCCGGCGCGAAGCCTGAAGGGTAAACACCAGGTTTACTAATCTACCCGCACAATTGGTCTGGTGTCGGAATGTCTCGCTATGTTAGTACATTGTTAAAAAACACCATTTAATTGTGGGTTAAAATGTGTTGTAACTGCGTTACTGGGCATTGTAACGGGTAATATATTACCACATGTCATTAGTAATGCGTTACATTACTTCGTTACAGCACAAAGTAATATATTACTGTAACGCGTTACACCCAACACTGACCCTGACAGACAGAGCCAGTCCTTGCAGGTGGCGCCCTTCAGTTCACAAACAGCTGGAGTCACATGGTGAGCTGCCCCCCCTCCCCTCTCTCATCCTTTAGCTCGAAGTCTGCTGGAAAGGTCATCGGGATAATTAGGGCCCCCCCCCTGTCTGGCCAGTACGTCAGACTCTTTTTCCAGTCGGCCCTGCTCTGTCCTTCAGATTCTGCCCATCACTCAGGTCGGCTTAGTCTGGATCAGGCCTGACTGGAATCACAGCGGGGGCGGGGAGGCTGGCAGGGTGGTAGATACAGAGAGAGAGAAGTAGGAAGAGAGAGAGAGAAGTAGGAAGAGAGGGAGAGTGAAGTAGGGAGAGAGAAGTAGGAAGAGAGGGAGAGAGAAGTAGGAAGAGAGGGAGAGTGAAGTAGGGAGAGAGAAGTAGGAAGAGAGGGAGAGAGAAGTAGGGAGAGAGAAGTAGGAAGAGAGAGAGAGGGGAGTAGGAAGAGAGGGAGAGAGGAGTAGGAAGAGAGGGAGAGAGAGAGATAGAGAGAGACCCGGGCGATCCTCCCTTGTAGCCCATCTCTCTTTTCTCCCCTCGCCTCTCTCTCAGGCTCATCATGTCCCTTGCCCTCTCCCTCCCTAATCTGTACACCAAACCCCCTCTCCCCCACCCCTCTCTATATAAATCTAACTCTCTTTTTTTCAAGCTTTTGCTCAGGAAACGCAGGCGAGGGGGGGCCGGGGGGTCCAGAGGTGTGTTCATGTTTTCATCGATCCAGGGGAGGGCTGGGAAGACACCTCAAGAGCACAGCAGCACAGACTACATGTGGAAGACATGTGGCTTCTGAATGATGTATTCATGTATCCAGAGGCTTTGGTGACCCAGAGCTCACTGCTCTCCCTGTAATGTGAGACTCACATCTGGTTAATGTTTCATCAGGCAAGGCAGCACAAGTCTTCTGCTTAGGTCAGACGCAGTCTGGGAACATGTGTTATGTAACTTAATGGGTAATTAAGCCACGTAAGAATATAGGTCTGTGAGAAGAACTTTATGTTCAGCTTCATCCGGGACAGAACTTCCTGTGTTCCTTTAACCCACTCACCATCCCCTCCGACCTCTAGCAGACATTCTCTTTTTATTTTTAAAGATATTTTGTTTGCCAGAGTGCCTTTATTATATAGATGTGGCGTTAAAGCATTGCAACATATGTATTGGAGCTGAAGCTGCTACAACCGCTGACTATCCAGCAGTCGGCTTTCTAATGTGTAATACTACACTGGTTGCAACTCAGTTAGTTGAAAGCCCGGTGGGTCTCACACACCGCCCGGTGGGTCTCACACACCGCCCGGTGGGTGTCACACACCGCCCTGTGTGTCAGTTTGAAGACCCGACGGCCACACCCTTATTGTCTGTAATTAAAACCCTGGGATGGACACTACAGTAAGCTATGGAACTCAGTGGAAAGTCTTCATGGAGTAAAGCAGAAACATAGTTGTGTCAAATGGATGTTGGAGGCGGGTGGTGCGAGTGAGAGACTGAGCAAGAGAGAAGAGAGACTCAATAGTGGGTGAGGAACAAGATGAAAGAATGCAATGTCTGCCCTGCAAAGGCTGCAGCATGGCCGCTTTGTTATGATTAATGTTTCAGATCCACCACAATTACTGACTCAAATAGAGCGAGTGGAGAGGCATCTGGCATAGGGACCTCTGCATCCTAATAACACACTGTGTGCACACACACACACACACACACACACACACACACACACACACACACACACACACACACACACACACACACACACACACACACACACACTCCAGTCATGCTTTCAATGCATGCAGAGGAAAGAGAAGGCCGATCATCTCAATGATCACTACCTGTGTCCTGCACATGGAACTCAAACACAGCAACACTGAGGCCACACGGAGACAAACCGGGTGTTATCCGCTATAGTTCTTTATCGTATGGACGGTTCGTCCACACGAGGAACCACGGAAACGGAGCCCTCAAACGATAACGCATCCAAAAGTGGGTAGGTCTGGTAACGTCACGCTTGCGGCACCGTGTGTACGCCCTAAACGATCATAGCCCCGCCTCTCGTTAGTGCAACATCTACAGCTCCTCCACCACAACCACCAGCAACAAGTGGACATGGATAACTACATGTTGCTAACTCCGCCGCGGAGAATAAACAGAAGGGCAACCAGGCAACCATGGCAACCATGCTCGGGGGGTCTTATTCGCTGCTTTTGGTGTATTTTGTGGCGGAAGTACAGCGCCACTTACAGGCCCGGCATATGTACTACAGCGTCTCCAGCGGGTCGAGCGGTCTCGTGTGAACAGACATGTTTCTTACTCTTTTGATATTGACTTTGGTTTGTTTACGTCTCCGTGTGGATAGGGCCTTAAACTGTGAGGCCAAATGCACTCATCCACTCAAGTGAGAGAAAGTGAGAATTGCATCGTTTTTCTCATTCATTTCAATCGGATCAATTCTGATATCAGTAATTCAATTGTTGATATCAGTAATTCAATTTGAACAAGTTGAAAATCCTTTTTTGATATCAGGAATTCAATTGTAACTGGTTATAATTCAATTTTTATTTATAACGTGTTCAAATTGTATTTCTTGTTGTGCACCATCAAAAGTGTTGACGTCATGTTTCATGTTGTTTATTTTATATTAGTTTTCACTTCCTGTTTTGTTTTTGTCACGTCTCACTTCAGGTCCCTTGACTCCCTTTCCTTATGTGTTCTCCCGCCCTCATCGGCGTCAGCCCCGCCCCTGATTGTTTTCACCCGTGTCTTGTTGTTGAGTGTTTCAATCCCTCAGTCTCCCAGTGTCCAGTGTCAGTTCGTCTTGTCCTGTCCTCATGCCAGAACTCTGCTCATCAACTTTGCTCTTTTTGTTACATGCGTTATTCATGCTCCTGAAACGTATTGTAAGTTTGTTCCTCACGTTGTGAGTGATTTTTTTTGTTGTGCTTTTGTAAAACCTATTTTTGTTCGCCTCGTTAAGAGTGCCGATATCTTTTTTGGAATATCTTTTTTTGGCAAATAAAGTATATTACTTGCACTTTATCTCTGGCTCCGGGTCGTGCATTTGAGTCCTTTTGTTCCTTGTGTATCCAAGTTCGTAACATTTCTGATATCAACAATTGGCATTTCGACTAGTTCAAATTGAATTCTTGATATCAGAAATTGGTATTTTTACTAGTTCAAATGTAATTGTAACTAGTAACAATTAAATTACTGATATCAGAAATTGGCAAATAAACTAATAGTCTCTTTAGATGTTTGTCCTTGTTGATGCTTTTTCTATTTCCTATAATTACCTTTTACAACAACCTTTCCAAGAAAACATTTGTACAAATATCTTTCATTGAGAGACGGACAACTAAATGATATGACACACAAAGTCATTACTGAGCTACACAGCTAAACTCAGGGCCAGCAGACTTTTTGTTGAATATGATGCTGAAAAGGAAAAGGAAAAGCAAAATACATAATACATGCAACAACTGTGCTGGAAAAATGAACAAAACAAGAGAATGTAACAAGAAAATGGAAAAGGCTTCAGAAGTTTTACAGAAAGTGTCACAAAGTGAAGAGGGACGAGTGATAGGACGGAGCAGCCACACACACACACACACACACACACACACACACACACACACACACACACACACACACACACACACACACACACACACACACACACACACACACACACACACACACACACCTGCCACTTTCTGTGAAGTGAAATCCATGGACAAAGTGCTCTACTCGTAGTCCGTGTGCCAAAAGAGCCTGGATGTGTGATCAGAGACACAGCCTCTCTCTGCCCGGAGCCCCTTGTCCCCATGCATTCTCTTCGCTGTCAGGCCCTGCGGCTCATCAGCCTCTTTGATTGTCCAACTTCGGGGAGATCTTACATTTTACCCCCAGCGCTGCTACAAAAGGCTTCAAAAGGGCACGTCAAAGTCATTCGTCCTGCTGACTATCTCTGCGCTGATCAAACACCGGCCCAAACGTTTGGGCTCTGGGTTGAATCAAGAGTAAAACATTTAGAGTTACAGTTAGGCAAAGTCGACGAGCAGAACACTTGGCATGGCTGTGGATGCTGATGTGTCGAGGACATGAGAAGCATTCAGCTGAAACTATTGTAGTTGAGTTGGAGTCTTGAAGAATAATCTATTTCTGCCACAAACACAGCAGACATAACATCACTCTCACACATTTCTTAGCATCCCCTGAATCGAGGGCCTCCTTTTGGAAAACAGATCATAAAAAGGAAGTTGTCTAACATCAGATGATAACAAATGTATTCTTCCAGTTGCCCCTGAAAGAGCCCATCACACAGCATCAGAGCGACAGCGACACCGACCCAGTTCCTGCTCCGGATGCAGCGTTGTGAAGCAGTGCTATCTCTCACTCTCAGCCGTGACACCCTCAGCGCTGATACACAAACTCAGTTTTTTGGGGCTAAGGAGGATATAATAATAATAATACATTATATTTCTATAGCACTTTCCTTGAACCCAAAGACGCTTTACATTTGGGAGGGAGGGTAGACAAACAAAACAAAACCAAAACCACAAAGAAACAAAGAAACAAAACAGTTGTCGCTTGGCGGTGGGCGTGTCTTGAGCTTGGGGAGTCAACGCGACCAACAACCAACCACATGAATGTCCCGCCTCGGACATACAAAGCAAAGCATTCATGCTACATCCATGCTGGCTAAATATACTGTCTATGCTTGCTAGCTGTCCATTCAAACGAAGTACACTGGATATAAACTCCCCAAACAAGCGAAAACCTACCAGTTTCCCCCACTGTCTCTGCCCCCTCCCCCATGCCTGGCTCCTCCGGTTTGTATCCCTGTATGTAAAGAGGGACTGGTCATAGAGTACCGGTGATTCCCGACCGCCACGATCATTTTCTCCTCCTTTTATTGACATATGGGAAATAACTGCGTAGTCTCTCCCAACATACACGCGGTTTAATTGGCTAGTGCTTGTACTGTCAGATTTGCATGCGAAGGATTTGATTGGCTGACGCCTCCGTCGAGGCGGCAAAAGTAGAACATTGCTCTACTTTTGCAGCGAGCACCGCGAGAGAAGCTACGCTTTGCTCCCACAATGCAGTTCGGCGAATCGTGACGTCACCCCATTCAAAGTGAATGGGCAGAAGCGTTGAAGTGGCAACGCATGCCGCCTTGTGTAGGGGCCATAAGACAAGTACAAGTATTTCCACTTTGTACTTCTACTCCAGTACAATTCAGAGTTAATGGTGTACTTTTACACAGGATCATGGAGGGGGCCTATGAGTACGTTTATCTGGTCTACATGTGTTTTGTAGATTTCCGGGTTCCCAGGGAGATACTCTGGGGGTGCTGCGGGAGTATGGGGGTGAGGGGGTCTCTACTCAGGGCCATCCAATCTCTGTACTTCCAAAGCGAGAGCTGTGACCGAAAAAGCGAGATTGCGGATACAAGCGGCCAAAATGGGTTTTCTCCGCAGGGTGGCTGGGGTCTCCCTTAGGGATTAGGTGAGAAGTTCGGTCATCCGGGAGGGACTCGGAGTTGAGCCGCTCCTCCTTCGCGTCGAAAGGAGCCAGTTGAGGTGGTTCGGGCACTTATGGCGCATTTCCACTACAGCGCGGTTTAAGCGTTTTTGGTTGCGTTTCCACTTGGCGTAGTACCGGCTAGCGGGTACTATTTCACAGTTTTTCTGGCCCCATAAAATCGAGGTTCTTAGCGGGTCAACAACCAGGATGAGTCGGGCTGAGTATGCTAAACTAGAGAGAGAATAGCCGGCAAGGGGGCGACAACTACAACAAGATGAACATATTTTACCGTGATTTAATTGTAATACACGTTTCAAAATGATGCCGAAGTAAAAACATACTCATTCAGTCTGCGCCGGAAGCTGTGTGAGCTATCTGCTGTCCTGATGTCAATGGGGAGCTCATTCCACCATCGTGGAGCCAGGATAGCAAACCCACGTGTTTCTGCTGATGGGAACTTGGGTCCCCCTCGCAGTGCGGGTGCAGCGAGCCGTTTGGCTGATGCAGAGCGGAGTGCACGTGCTGGGGTGTACGGTTTATATATCTCCCACATTCCATATTGCAGAAACTCAGTTCAAACATCAAAACGTTCAGCTCGGTCGGGAATCGATGACTATTACTTTTCTCATTCATAACTTTCATAATTCCCGAGATATATCACATAATTCATCCCATTTTTAACCATTGAAGTCAATGGAGAAATTCTTCAGACTTCAACAAATCTTCATGCGACTTCAACTGCTAACTGTTCATTCATACTTTCACTCAGAAACCTCATTCCAACTTTAAAATGTTACACATCTTTCTGAAATGATTCGTGTAACACAACTTTTAAATCTGATTCTTACTTTCAGAGATATTAAACATTGTTCAGACCTTGGTAAAGAGGCCTTCAGATTTTAACATTAACTAGAGTGCGTGATGTCACAGCTAGAGTGTGCAGCTTGAAATTTGCCTTCATATTTTTTTTTAAAATGCCATAATTCCCAAACCCGACATTCCTGAGACATAATTTTAGGAAAACATCTAGTAGCTTGACAAATGACAAATAATTAAGCAAAAAATAATTAAACAAAATGCCTCTTGAAGGCATGAAGTGACTAAAACGTTCAACATTCCTCCATTAAAGCCCATTGTAATTTCAGGCAGATATTTCCTCACGGCAGCAGCCGTACACCTTTAGTTAAACTGCCAAAAATGCCACATTATTAACCCGAAAGTACACACAAAGTACACTTCAGATACTCAAGGTCCTTGAGATGCTTCACGTTTTGAAATTTCACAGATATCTGTTACGGTTCTTCCACAAAACGTTTACATGTAAGAGGTTCATCTCTCATTCAGAACAATGGAAACCTGTGATCTCTGCACACCTCGTTAGCTCAACTAGAAACACCTGTGTCATGGATGTCATCGCTCCAACTGACATGCTCAGAGCAGCAGACTTCAGATAATAGTTAATGGTCCTGCCCCAGTGTGAGAAAAAGTTTTTAGAGAGTACTTGTCCATGGACAAGTGAGTTTGGCAATTGACTTGTCCGAATACATTTTTCACTTGTCCAGAATGGACAAAAATTGGGGCCACTGGAATCTTCTTCTTCGCCATCGTATTTTACACTTTCCCACGTTTTTTACGACACCACTAACGTAAGTGAGCGGTAAGATTTTACTGCATCACACATAGGGTTGGGTATCGTTTGGATTTTAACGATTTCGGTTCTGCTTTTCGATTCCGGTTATTTTCGGTTCTCGATTCCGGTTCTTTGAGAGGGTAAAAATAAGTCCCATGACAAACTGGGAGAAAAATATATTTATGAAAACATTAAGTCAAATCTGTATTCCTATTTACAAATCACTTCATACTGTTGCATTTCTTACGGTTATTGAATACAATTATATAGAAATAATCTCTGCATTGTTTAGTTAGTTCTAAGTGGTGCAGTTTGAGAATGTACAATTGGCCCAGTCTCCTCTGATGTTACACTGCAGCCTGCCTGTGAGACAGAGTCCAACCACACATCTCCAACATATAGGCCTAATAATAATAATAATACATTATATTTATGGCCTATAGGCCTAGCGCTTTTCTACAACTCAAAGACGCTTGCACGCTTACACATGTCCTGCAATACCCATGCTGCAGCTGCCCAGCTGCTCACTGTTTGTAAAAGTAAATAAATAGTATTTTCATTTCAATAATGTAGCTACTTTCTATACCCTGCTTCATAAACAATACTGACATCCCTGTGCTCCTCCGAGTCTGGGGGTCCGGGGATGTGAGGACAGCGCGAGGACACAGACAGGGAGGCTGCTTCACTTCATAAAGGAAATGGCGGTCAATATTAACAACACAGGAGCTAAAACGCTTAATAACCTTCATTACGTGTTAGGGAAATAACATAAGAAAGTTTGACAAAGATGAGGCTGTTAAACGGGCAGCGGATCCGCTGTGTGTAGAAAGAGAGAGAGAGAGACGCTGAGCTGATACGGAGCATAGAGAGAGAGCTGCGGTCCGCGGGGCTCGGCCTCCTGTCCTCACAACTCTTATTAATCCCGGGACCGGACAATTGTTATTTATTCCTACTCGGAACCGAGTTTTGCTTCCCAACCCGGCCACTGTTCAAAAAGTGCTCAAACTTAACGTGTGCTAACAGTCCAGCCGTGAAGACAAGGTTTTCTCATAACTTCAGTGAAAATGCTCCAAACGTCCCAACACTTCACAGGTTTGGTAACGATGCAGCCATCTACGCATCTAAACGTATTATGGGGTGTCATCAAATGCCGTTGCCATGGCGACAGACCACTCGCCATGAACCACGATGTCGCTGTAAGTCCAATGGACAAGGTCCAATCGTCCCCCAATCTTCACTTGTATATCACCGGTCCATGCCTCAACAGCTCAACGACAAATCTGAGATCTCACCATATGCCGTTTCCATGGAAATGCATCCCTCGCCATAAAACACGATGTCGCTTTACATTATTGTTTTATGTTTCATGTGGAACCTATATGCTGCAGGTCTCCCTTGAAAAAGAGATCTATGATCTCAATGGGACCAATCTGGTTAAATAAATGTTTGAAATGAAATGAACTCCTATGAAAATGTTCAAAAAGTGCTCAAACTTCACATATGTGCTAACAATCCAGCCGTGACGACATCTACGTGAGAGTTTTGAGATTTCTTCAAATGCCGTTGCCATGGTAACACAATGCTCACTATAAAACACGGTTTTCTCACAACTTTTACATTACATTGCATTGCATTTAGCTGACGCTTTTATCCAAAGCGACTTACAATAAGTGCGTTCGACCAACAAAATACAAACTTGAAGAAAACTGAAACATATAAGTACATCAGGTTTCATAGAGCAAAAACATTTCAAGTGCTACTCAACTGGCTTTAGATAAGCCAGCCCTTTATTTGTATATAAGTGCTTTGTTAATAGTTCTATCGCTCGAAGTGGAGTCGAAAGAGATGAGTTTTCAGTCTGCGCCGGAAGGTGTGTAAGCTATCTGCTGCCCTGATGTCAATGGGGAGCTCATTCCACCATTTTGGAGCCAGGATAGCAAACCCACGTGTTTTTGCTGATGGGAACTTGGGTCCCCTTCGCAGCGAGGGTGCAGCGAGCCGTTTTGTTGATGCAGAGCAGAGTGTACGTGCTGGGGTGAACGATTTAACCATGTCCTGGATGTAGGAAGGGCCAGATCCATTCGCAGCATGGTACGCAAGTACCATTGTCTTGAAGTGGATTCTAGCAGTTACCGGATGCCAGTGGAGGGAGCGGAGGAGCGGCTGACGAGAGCCTGGACCAGAACCTGCGTCGGCGTCACTTTCTGGGTCAGCTGGGGACGTATCCTCCTGATGTTGTAAAGCGTGTATCTGCAGCAGCGGGTTGTAGCAGCGATGTTTGCAGTGAAGGACAGGTTGTTATCTAGGGTCACACCCAGATTCCTTGTAGTCTGAGTCGAGGAAACAATAGAGGTGCCGATGTTGATTGTTAGGTCAAGAGTGGGACAATCTTTTCCCGGAAGGAAAAGCAGTTCAGTCTTGTCAAGGTTGAGCTTGCGGTGGTGAGCAGACATCCACTGAGAGGTGTCAGCTAGACAAGCAGAGATGCGTGCGACGACCTGGGTCTCTGAGCGGGGAAAGGACAGAATTAATTGGGTGTCGTCAGTGTAGCAGTGGTATGAAAAACCATGCGGGCTAATGACAGATCCGAGCGAGTTTGTGTACAAGGGGAAAAGGGAGGGGACCAAGAACAGAGCCCTGAGGGACCCCTGTAGTTAATTGACAAGGGTCGGACTCGGACCCTCTCCAAGTGACCCTGTAGGTGCGGTCTTTGAGGTATGAGGTGAGGAGGGAAAGTGCAGAGCCTGAAACTCCAAGTTCTTGAAGAGTGTGAAGGAGGATCTGATGATTCACCGTGTCGAATGCAGCAGACAGGTCCAAAAGGATGATGACAGAGGAGAGGGAGGCTGCTTTAGCCGTGTGCAGTTCCTCAGAGACAACAATGAGAGCAGTTTCTGTAGAGTGACCTGCCTTGAAACCAGACTGGTGCGGATCCAGAAGGTTGTTCTGATGGAGATAACAGGATTCAAGTGTTTTAGACAGGAACGGGAGGAGAGAGACAGGCCTGTAGTTTATAACATCAGACGGGTTGAGAGTGGGTTTCTTTAGGAGAGGGTTTACTCTTGCCTCCTTGAGGCTGTTTGGAAAGTGACCAGAAGTTAGAGAAGTGTTAATGAAATGGGTGAGAAACGGTAGAATATCAGGAGCGATAGTCTGAAGGAGGTTTGAAGGGATAGGGTCCAGAGGACAGATGGTAGGGCGGGCAGAGGTAATGAGGGTAAGAACCTCACTTGGAGAGAGAGGGGAGAAGGAGGTTAGTGTGTGGATGGAAGGTGGGTTTGGTGACCCAGTGGTGAGTAAAGGTGAGTCAGAAAAAGAAGAGCGAATATCATCAACCTTTTTTTCAAAGTGGTTAACAAAGTCGCTTGACAGAAGTGAGGAGGGGGGAGGGGCTTTGGGGGGGTCCAAGAGGGTGGAGAAGATGGAAAATAGTTTTTTGGGATTGGAATAGGAAGATTGGATCTTATCTTGAAAGAAAGTGCGTTTTGCCTGAGAGATCGAAGAAGAGAAAGAGGAGAGCCTGATAGGTTAGGAGGTTGTCAAGGTGTTTGGATTTCCACCGTTTCCGCTCTGCTGCCCGAAGGACGGTTCTATTAGCACGCAGTGCGTCATTTAGCCAGGGAGCAGGAGGGGACTGACGAGCCTGCAGAGATGTGAGAGGACAGAGAGAGTCCAGAGAGGATGAGAGAGTAGAGAGGAGAGTTTCTGCAGCAGAGTTTGGAGGCAGCAATTGGAACAAGTCAGAGGAAGCGAGGGCTGAGAGCACCGATGAGGCAAAGGTAGAGGGGGAGAGGGAACAAAGGTTACGGCGGACAGGTGCAGGATGAGAAGAGATTCGTTTGTTATGTTTGGAAAGGGGTAGAGAGAATGAAATGAAGAAGTGATCGGATGTGTGGAGCGGGTTTACAGAGAGGTTAGAAGTAGCGCAGTTCCTTGAGAATATGAGATCAAGGACATTGCCAGCTTTATGAGTTGGTGGGGACGGAGACAGTGAGAAAGCAAAGGCGGTTAACAGAGATGTTAGTTCGTCTATCTTCCCCATCTGGAGGTTGAAGTCTCCGAGAAGTACAGCGGGAGCGCCAGTTTCAGGGATGTGTGAAAGGAGAGGATCTAACTCCTCCAGGAAGTCCCCCAAGGCGCCTGGTGGACGGTAGAGAACAACAATGGTTCATTGTATAGGATGGGTTACTGTGACGGCATGGAATTCAAAGGTGGAAGGAGTGAAGTTAGGTAGCTTGAAGAGGGAAAAGCTCCATGTGGGAGAGAGCAGGAGACCAGTGCCACCTCCTCTGCCAGTGAGTCTGGGTGTATGGGAGAAGGAATATGCTGTGGAGGGAGCTGCTGGGGTGGATGTGTTGGATGGAGTAATCCCCGTCTCAGTGAGAGCAAGGAAATCCAGAGACTGCAGGGAAGCCAGAGATGAAGTCAGCCTTAGGTCAACTTCAGTTCAAATGCTCGAAATGGCCCAAAACTTCACAGGTTTGGTAACGATGCAGCCATCAACACATCTAAGCGTATTATGGGGTCTCATCTAGTGCTGTTGCCATGGCGACAGATCATTCGCCATCAAGTTATTTCAAAAGTTTGCAGTTCAAATATTCTGCTGCTTTTCCAAGCCTTTTTACTTTCTTTTCTTCTCTCATCACACATTCAAGCCCCCAGTGTTTATGTATCATTTCAATCTAAATTCTTTACTTTCTTCTTACACATTACATTTCAGCATAGCAATTCAGCGTCAGATTTTCAGCATAAAGCATTCCCAGTAGCAATTTCTTCAGGAATTGCATTCTCTAGTTACTAATATACTATTGTACAGTATACTGCTTATTCTGCCATCAACACTGACAAAGCTGCTGTTAGTCACAAAGAAAATCTCAGCCCAAACACAGCACCTCTTAGACTCAGCTAACACATGTCCATGGATAGTATGGGACTTAATTATGTATTACATTATCACAATACATATATGGGATGTTGCCCGAGCAAGGGCTGAAACGGAGGCATGGCTAGAATGGGTGATCTGTTTGGAGATGCTAAAAATAGCATGACAGGTGACATTTAATAGATATTATAACGTTCAATTTTAGTATGCACACAAGGTAACAGCCCATGCGCCTATGCGTGTGATAAAATGCAGAGTGACTGTGGTAGGGGAGGAATTCAGGAGAGTTATTAATAACCGTCAACACTAATCATGTTTATTTGTACATGCAAAGAGCCACAATATCACAGTCAGGGGTCTTTGGGAACACAATGACAAAACTCCTCCTCTTGGCTAAATGAAATGTAATACACCAAATTAGATTTTGTAACAACAATGGATATACAGTGCCTCCTTAAAGTATTCATACCCGTTCACTTTTTTCACATTTTGTTATGTTACAGCCATATTTCAAAATGTATTAAATTAATTTGTTTTCTCAACATTCTACACACAATACCCCATAATGACTAAGTGAAAAAAGTTTTAAAATAATTCAAAACTCAAATATCACATAAAGTATTCACACCCTTTACTCAATACTTTGTTGAAGCACCTTTGGCAGGAATTACAGCCTCAAGTCTTCTTGAGCATGATGCCACACGCTTGGCACACCTATCTTTGGGCAGTTTCTCCCATTCTCTTTGCAGATTGTTTCAAGCTCCATCAGGTTGGATGGGGAGCGTCGGTGCACAGCCATTTTCAGATCTCTCCGGAGATATTCAATCCAGTTCAAGTCTGGGCTCTGGCTGGGCCACTCGAGGACATTCACAGACTTGTCCCGAAGCCACTCCTTTGTTATCTTGGCTGTGTGCTTAGGGTCGTTGTCCTGTTGAAAGGTGAACCTTCTCTCTATACATCCCAGTTTCTGCCGCTGAAACACATCCTCACACCAGGATGCCGCCACCACAATGCTTCACTGTAGGGATGGTGTTGGCCAGGTCTGGTTTCCTCCAGACATGATGCTTGGCATTCAGGCCAAAGAGATCCATTTGTGTTTCATCAGACCAGACCATTTGTTTTTCTCATGCTCTGAGAGTCCTCTAGGTGCTCCATGGGGGCTTCCATGTGCCTTTTGCCGAGGAGTGGCTTCCTTCTGGCCACTCTACCATAAAGGCCTGATTGGTGGAGTGCTGCAGAGGTGGTTGTCCTTCTGGAAGGTTCTCCCATCTCCACAGAGGAACACTGGAGCTCTGTCAGAGTGACCATCAGGTTCTTGGTCACCTCTCTGACCGAGGCCCTTCTCCCCCGATGTTCACTTTGGTTTGGGCGGCCGGCTGTAGGAAGAGCCCTGGTGGTTTCAAACATCTTCCATTTGCAAATGATGGAGACCACTGTGCTCGTTGGGACCTTCAATGCTGCAGACATCTTTCTGTCCCCTTCCCCAGATCTGTGCCTTGATACCATCCTGTCTCTGAGGTCTACAGACAATTCCCTGGACCTCATGGTTTGGTTTGTGCTCTGATATGCACTGTCAACTGTGGGACCTCATATAGACAGGTGTGTTCCTTTCCAAGTCGTGTCCAACCTGTTGAGTTGACCACAGGTGGACTCCAGTCAAGTTATAGAAACGTCTCAAGAATGATCAGTGGAAACGGGATGCACCTGAGCTCAATTTTCAGTGTCATAGCAAAGGGTGTGAATACTTATGTACATGTGATATTTCATTTGGTTATTTTTAACATGTTTGCAACAACAAAAAAAACGTTTTCACTTTGTCATTATGGCGTATTGTGTCTAGAATGTTGAGAAAACAAATTAATTTAATACATTTTGAAATATGGCTGTAACATAAGAAAATGTGGAAAAGAGAAGGGGTATGAATACTTTCCGGAGGCACTGTATACACCACACAAACACAATATTAAATATATTACATTTAATGAAAGCACCTGCACAATCAGCAGCTCAATGATGTAGGGCATAACACCTAAATAATATTTCTCTTAAATTAGTCCCAGTGTAAAATCAAATCCAGCCAAGGAGAGAGGAAATATCTCGCCTGCTTCATAAGGCGACACTGGCGAACAGATCTGAGCAGGAAGTGTCTTCCACCGGTGGAAGTTCTTCAAGCCGTTTAAGCCACGCAGTGAAGTGTGCCCCTGAGCTTGGGCCAACTATATGAATGCATTACAGTAATCCAAGCATTTCACTTTCCCAAGCATGCTGCATGCCTGCAGGCTTCAGATTAGCCAGGTGCAACTGTATTTTTAATGCTGTTTAAACTCTGTATAGCAGTTTGGATTACAGCCCAGATGTGGAATGCATAATTAGAGCAGGCACTCTTCATATGCGGGGGTTACAGCAGTTCACATCAATAATTAAAACAAAACAAACTGCAACAAAAACTCTCCCGGTAATGATGGTAATGAGTGACATTGGGGTCGACATTGTTTACGGTATTTGTGACTTTTATAGGATTTGACATTTATGAGCGTTCCCAACTGGCAGCCCGTTGGTCAACTAATGGTACACACACTGCAGCAGTTTACCCAACAGACTGAAGGGTGTGTGATGGACGCATTAACACACAGGCCGGGAGGAGCTGTGATTGGTCGTCCTGCACACAGAGCCAGAAGCCCACAGGCCTGCATCACAGCAAAGAGCACATGGTATGTTGTTCTCATTCAGTGCCTTCTGCGACACATGTGACCTTTTCCTGTTTGCAGGGAGGAGCTGTGAGCGGGTCTTCCTCGTTAGCCTACCATAATAAGCAGAAGGTCACTGCTCCGGAGCCACAAAGCTTACCGCCAATGACTGAATGAAAGCATTTCAGAAATCCCATTTCCAAGGGTAAATACTCAGGGCTGGGATTTCTTTACTGAGCGGAATGAGACGCTCGAGGGGAAGCTCACCCAGGAAATCCACCATGTTCCGTGTGAAGACCTAGTCTCACCTCCTTAGTCTTCAAGGCTACACTGTTACTGTTTTCGTAGATACATGGCCAATATGAACCCACACTCCTGAGAGAGAAGTGATAATAATTAATATTATATATATAGTAATATAGTAATAATTGTTCTAATCATTTGTTTTCTCATAATGTCTCATCGTTACCCTACTGGTTTAAATGCCATGTCTTCACATGTATGTTAAAGCACGAACACAGAACTCATGAATAACCTGTGGGGGGGATTATATCTCTTCGCTGGCCTGGGAGCCCCCTTGAATCCCCCAGTCAGAGCTGGTTGATGTGGCTGGGGAAAGGGACGTGTGGGGCCCTCTGATGGATCTACTTCCTCCAAGACCTGACCCCGAATAAGCGGTAGAAGATGGATGCTGTACAGGAATTCGTTCAGAGCTGAGGTTATAAAGGTTCCATCAAGACCATCCTTGTGTTGCTCTAAGTGTGTTGATCCAAGCCAGAACCTAATCAGGTACTTTAGATTATGTTCTTTAATAAAGAAAAACATACAAGCGGTTTATGAACTAAGCCGCTTACATGCACAGATACATCATCCCAGATCAAATCCATATGGTTTAGAACGGGGAATCAACATACCACGGATGCACAAGTAAAGATTATAGATTTTTAGCGATAGATTTATGATCTTCATCATAATGGCTTCTGTCAGCCACACACACACACACACACACACACACACACACACACACACACACACACACACACACACACACACACACACACACACACACACACACACACACACACACACTCTCCAGGCTTGCACAGAGCTTGAGCCCCATGTGGTTGAGAGATGTGATGGTGGATCAGCTCACAGCCTTTGACCTCACAGCCTGATTGAGTCCATGGCTCGTGGTGTGAGTCAGCTACAGGGGCCGGTTCCACTGGTGCACGCTAAAGAGAATAACACCGTCCCCTCGGAACCACTGAACAGAGGATGATGATTCCACTATGCCTTTTGGAGACATCCCAGTGTGTGGTTCACAAGGCCGCCACCACAGACTGTGGTTCATGTTTTGTTTCTAGAAAACATGGTGTTGGCTTAATATTGGAAAATAAAGATATCTATGTCATGAATGTTTTTGATTTTTCAACCAAGCACTCAAATAATCCTGATGTCAAACCAGGTGCTTTGAACTGTTCAAATGTAACCAGAAACATTTCAATCAAAAACTAGATAATTACTGAACCTCTTGCAAATACTTATATTTTTAAATGAATAAAAAACACATAATGCTGCGTGTCATAAATATGTTTCTTTCTAATGTTGAGCAAAACATGAATATCTCTGTTGTGTGTAATCATATCATTGTAACATATCTCACACTTTATTATGAATTACTCATTTCATATGGTTTCATTAGGTCATAGTTTCGAAAAGATGTATTTATATGATTGCTGGCCTTATCCTAAAATGACAAAATGAATCAGGAATATATTCTACCATAAAACGTATTTTAATATTTCTCTTCTAGTTTGAAAAGTAAAAGTGTAAGAAATATTTTCCATTGTAAATAAAAGCATGTAAATACAATCACAGAGTAATGGAAAATACAAAAAAGTATATAATATATAATCACAATTTCAAAGGTGAAATCCTCATTCAAATAAGACGATGCTAATCATGCTCTCTGCTTCCCACAGCCGCCTGTGATTGGCCTGCAGCCCCAAACTAAACGCTGCCATGTTTGCAGGTAACATATGTGTTTGCGAAATATTTTGGCAAGATCATATGTTTCTGTCCGTGTGACTGCAACGTGAAGAGAATACAGTCGTCTGCCCTTAATGGCGGAAGCAGCGAGGCGTTGGCCGAGGGCTGTTTGGTTTCAAATCAGAGTCATCATTGAAGACTGATCATTTTAATATCACTTGCATGTATTGTTACGACGGTGATATAGTATTCATGATTACCAATACAATTTGTGATAAGAAATAGTTTGTACCACTCAGACTTTGTTTATGCATTCACAAAGTTGAAGACCCCACGGTTGAGTATGAATGCAGATGTTCTATAGATGCAGCACCAACACGACCTTCTGTAGGGATTCAGTCGACTAATGACATGAGACAGCTGTGAGACGCTGTTGTGAAAATGGTTGAAAGTGAAATATAAAAGTATTATAAATCAACATAATGAGATATCAATCCAGACTTGTGGGTGTTTGTATGTTCCACATTTCCCGGACGATAATAGATGTGTGTACATCAGTCTTTGCTTGCAGAGGGACATGAGTTATGAGACATGAGAAGGAGTTACAACATGTGAAGAGTAATCACATCTCAAACACAGACATCAACATCAAGATGAGCTGCATATCTGCAGACCCTTAGACTCATTCAGATGTCCTGCCTTCTCAATGCTCCTGAGTCAGAAATGGGAGCATTGTTACATAAATGTTTATGTGCGTCTTAAAGTGTTCTGTTAAGACCACTCACGATCAATAAAATCCACCTTGTAAAAGACAAAAGCTGGCACCTAATCAAAGGTACACAAAGGGTTTTAAGAGCTTTACCTAACTCTTTTAAAAACACTATTTTGGTCGGTCATTGTCTGCGTTCTGAACTTTTCAACAGTTCTTACTGAGGGAATCAAATATATACCAGGGGGTCAGTATTACCACATTGAATCCAAGGCTGTAGTTCAAGTGGAATAATCACCAGCAAGTGCGTGGGAAGCCTTTAGAGTGCCTTAAAGGTGCCTTAAACTTAAAGGTTTAATTTTGATGTAGCATGTGGCAGCTTGGTGTTCTTGTGTTTGCCCTGGAGACAGAGCTCACGGGGTTCCAGGTCACTGTCTCTGCTTAAAGTCGAGCTGGAGGTTGTTCAGCCCTCTTGAAGGCTAAATGCAATCCAAGCCCTGGGGGTGTTTCATCAAAGGAGCTGTAATATCAAAGCAACATATGTGAACAGCTGCAGTGATTTCGCAGGTATCCTCAGTGGCCGTGATGTGCAGCTTCATCGCTCAGGTCCACATCCTCCAGGCCCGGCACAGAACCCTGGGCGCTCTGGGACTCCTGTGCCTCAGGGCATCGAGTACATGTGCCAGCATGCACGTGTATATGTGATGATTTCAGGGTAACAACTTGAAGGTCAAAGTCTGTCTCCCATGCTAACAGACATCCCTCTACATCAAATGAAAATACGGGCACATAGCCTATGAGTGGTATTATATAAAACCATCATCAAATGGGTTTTAAATGTAATACTGGTGCAAAACAGTTATTATATTTTGCATTGTTGTTGAATGTATGACTATAGATGCCGATGGAAATACATCTTCCATACTGAGCCTGCATCATTTCTCACATTGACCCGATATTGTATTTTATGTTTTAGCTCTCGATTTATTGGAGAAAAAAAATTGCTCGCCACTATACACTGTTGCACATTTTATTTACAGTTTATTTGCGAATGTTAACTTTAAACATGTATGCTTTCAAATATACAGTCTCCTTTTACCTATCATAATACTTGGTGTAATATTAATTTAAGAGCAGTTGATTTAAAACAATCACTCTTAAACTGCTACATGACTTAATCTAGTAGAATTTGAATGAAGCCAGGAACCCATGTAATTACAACCACAGGTTCAATCTTACACTGACCTTGAAGAAAGCACAAATGAACCTCATTTAAAACATTCAAAACTACTCAATAGTTGAGGTGGGTAAAATATAAAGTTTTAAACAAGAGTTCAACAAAAACATTAAAGACTGACCCATAACATGTTGGATATGTGGATCTAAAGTGGATCTCAGCTCAGAGTGTCTTCACCTGGCTTCGCTTGGCCTTGCTAATGAAAGAGAAGATCGTGTAACACGAGCACCACGAGTTGATGCTGAGCACATAATCCGTTTCAATCAAACCTCTCTACTATAAGTGTAGACATGTCAGTGTGTGGACCAGCACATCCGAAGTCTAGGTCGCTCTGGAGAAAATGGATACTGTGCAACAAAAGTGAAAAGACACAAGGCAGACGTTGTTTGGAAAAGGTAAAGGACGCTAGAATATGTATTCTTCGTTCCCTCTTTCTTTCAGATACACATTTTATATATATATATATATAAATTCAGTTACCTTGTTATTGAATTTGAGAGTATCCTGGTTCTAATTATTTTTACCTATTTATTTTATAACTATTTTGAAATAATGTTGTGTTATTACTTCTGTTTTAATTATCCCTATTTAATATAAACTAATGGTTTTATTTAATTTTAGTAGCTAAGCTATATATTATAATTTTGGGAACCATGACTCTGTATTTGAAATCTTATTTCAGACTCTTAAATAAAATTAAAGAAAGCTAATCTCATTACTTCTATACGCATATAGTTATAACATATTCAACATAAGATGAACTTTTATTAATCCCTCGTGGGGAAATTGTTTCTCTGCATTTGACCCATCCTGTGTTAGGAGCAGTGTGCTGCCATTTTGAACGGCGCCCGGTGCCTTGCTCAGGGACACCTCGGTAGTACTTGAACTGGTGACCTTCCAGTTGCCAAGCCAAGTCCCAATGGACTTCGCCACCACCGCCCCTAACATGGTATCAAAACAATCAATTAGTTCTTGGCCCTCAACTTGTGAAGAGGAAAAGATACACACGTTCTTGTCCTACCACCGTTGAGGGTAGTGTAATAGTTATCTTCCTTTTATATAGGTTGATGGAAGAGTTGGATGTAACGTGTTACTTTGTAACGTGTAACTGTAATAATATTACTTTTGTCGGTAACGGAGTAATGTAACACGTTACTTTTATAATTCAGTAATCACACTACAGTTACTAACACTGCCCGACACGCGTTACTTAGTCAAATCAGTAATCACACACTACAGTTCAACCCAGTCTCACGGCATTTCGTGTTCACCAACACGATTTGCCCCTTTTTTTCGTGTTGCACAGCACGTCTTTTTCTCCGGTCAGGTCCTGGGAGACCGGAAGCTGTGTGGTTCATAAAAACATGTTCTTACAAGCCACAATTATTGCTTTTATTTTAAATCGTATAATTTCGGACTTTTGTTTCCGTCTGTGAGGAAAATAAATGGGGCTCAGAGCCTCAGGATACTGAAATCTGTATTTTAAATATTTTTTCCTTCTAATTTGTTATTCTTTTCTAAATAACACACTGTTATTTACTCACCAATAACACACAATTATCCTTGCTTTTATTTATTGGTTTAATTCCATAATCTCGGGCTTTTTTGGCGTCCGTCAGGAACTGAATTTCAAAATAAAGATAACCGGAAACAGACGTAGGCCTATAAGGGACATTTCGAGCATCATTGCGATTGTCAACATTTCTGAGTTTAGGATGGCCGAAGACACTACACTACCCATAATCCCCAGCTATCGTTTAGGACTACAGTCCCCGTAAGGTTACGCAGAGCGTCAAACAGCTGTGTGAAATGGAACGAAACCACGCCAGCCTATCCAAAACTGGAATCGAACACCCCCCCAGAACTACACATGCTGGCTACTGTGTTTCACAAAATGTTCTATGGGACGTCTCGACTGAACGTTTTCGTTTTTCCCACAATTAGAAGTTGCCAGTATTAAACACATTGGTGTTATCAAATGTAAAACATATAATTAATAAATGGGTGAAAATCGCTTGTGTCCATAATGCGCAGCATTAATATATACCCACATGACAGCTCATTGCTACTTTGTAATTCTACTCCACTACAATTCAGAGGTTAACCTGGTATTTTTACTCCACTGCATTTATTTGAGTTACTTTGCAGATTCTGATTAATTATGTGAAATATAAACAACCCTTAAATCAGACTTTAGTTACACCTGAGTAAAATTCAGGTAAGGTGATTGTCAAGTGCCAACAATCAGGAGAGATATTTGATAGTTGGTGCTTGAGAAGACTAGACATGTATCTGCAATTGACATGAATGGAAACAAGTAATAAAGTATATTCATTACTCATTATTCTCTACTAATAGTTCATTAAAGACTGTATATTATGGCTATTTTGCACATCCCTTTCAAGATGTTCTAAGGTTTATTCACATATCATACACAACTACGGTGTAGTTATGCAATGAATGAAAAACTTGCATTACAAGACATCTATCAATATGTGTGTACCTCCACCATTAAACTGTCATATTCTGCACATTTCTTATTCTATCTACATACATAAGAGTATAATTAATGTGTATAATATCAGTTAAAATAAGTGCTTCAACATAGTTAACATTGCAGGAAAGCAATATATTAGACGTTAAGTACTTTGTCAGGCTTAATATTTATCTGTAGATAGATACCTCCAAAGACCTTAATCAGTTAATGAATGTTTAAATAAAGGTTAATCCTTTTTTCTGTTTTGCACCTCTGTGTACATCCTGCACTAAACTGTTTTATTGTAGAGATCACTTATAGTATCTTCTTGATTTTTATATTCTATATTTCTATATTTATACTTTCCCCCTATGAAAGTATGTACTCTAAATATTTTTGTAATCAAATATAACACATACAAACAATAATTCAATAACGTGCTTTAACCACTAGGAGGTGCACACAAGGTGCACACAGCCATAATAACTTTGTATTATTAGTGTGTATGTACAACATCTGAAGATGTATAGTTTTATGCATGCTTTCACATCATTTTACAGCATATTGCCATACTATTTCAGACTCAGTATTTACATTCTTACATTCAAAGAAAATCAGTAATATCTTTAAAAACTACAGTCCTTTTTTATCAGCTGTGCACCGTTATGGTGTAAATATAACCTATCTATGAATTAGATCAAATGTAAAAGTCAGCCGAATTAGTGTTGATACTGCAAGGAGACGTATTGTGTGAAGAGAAATTGAAGATGTTGTTTAATTGTTGATATATTTATGATCCACGTCAAGTATTCAGTTTCGGCGCCATTTCTTCCAGTTTTTCCAAAGGTCTTCTCATCAGGGCTCTCTAAATAAAGAACTACGGCAGATCTGTAATATGTAATGCAGCCGAACCGTGTATTACAATGCCGTTATGTGATGACTTTCAAAGAGAAAAGCAAGAGCACTCGGAATTAAGTATTATTTTATTCTTTTAAAATGTTTTCCGGATTTCATATAATATAAACACCAAATCCCAGCATGCATTGCGGCTAACAATCCAATCAGCGAGCTTAAAACCATAGCTGAGGATCTTGGGTAATCGCTCGAAATGCCTACGTCTGTTTCCGGTTATATTTATTTTGAAATTCAGTTCCTGACGGATGCCAACAAAGTCCGAGATTATGGAATTAAACCAATAAATAAAAGCAAGGATAATTGTGTGTTATTGGTGAGCAAATAACAGTGTGTTATTTTGAAAAGAATAACAAATTAGAAGAAAAAAAATATTTAAAAAAATACAGATTTCAGTATCCTGAGGCTCTGAGCCCCATTTATTTTCCTCACAAACGGCAACAAAAGTCAGAAATTATACGATTTAAAATAAAAGCAATAATTGTGGCTTGATATTGAGTAAGAACATGTTTTTATGAACCACACAGCTTCCGGTCTTCCACGACCCGACCGGAGAAAAAGACGTGCTGCAGCCTGCAGGCACGAAACACGTTTCCAGTAGAAATACATTGCTTTTAAAATCGTCCTGTGCAACACGAAAAAAAGGGGCAAATCGTGATGGTGAACACAAATCAATAGATTAAAAATCGTGTTGGTGAACACGAAATGCCTTGAGACTGGGTTGTACAGTTAGCCTACTAACATAAAGAATTACTAGATTATTTGCTCATCTTCCACAACAAACAACAGACGAAGCTGTGGTCAATGCCCCTTCAATGTGCCACACCAGGCGACACAGCAAGGTGAAGACCTCTGCCAAACCCACAGACAATAGCTCCGTGCAGCAGCTTCACCTCCCTCCGCACACATTAAAGCAACACTGATACACGCTAGGCTGACGCGTTAGCAACGGTTAGCCGCGGCTAATTTAGCATCGATCTTTTCATTAAAATATATATGTAACATCCGTATTTTCTCATGCAAGGGTATCATATAAGAGGCAATGCTCTTTGGGAAACGTGGCTAAGTCGGTCAATCAATGTCTAAATTCTTCTAAATAACTACAATATCTTACTGTAACTCAAAATCCACACAGTGCTATACTACCGAGTCCTGGGTTGCAGTTGAATAGTCCAAAAATCAGCTCCTAAATTCTAACCCTATCTCCTGACCTCTGAATGAAAGGTCACAGGGTTAAGGGATAGTGGATGGGAGAATACAAAAGGACTTAGGAGAAGAGACTGCAGTACTTTAGAGAATCCGAATGCACTTTCACTATCCGACGTGTTTATGATGCGCGTCTGCTGCTGTGGGGAAACCATGGAAACTACAGTTTTCTACTATTATATGGCTCTGCCCTGTACTACAGTAAAAGTATTCTCCGTCGGGACTTCCTGCAACAACATCACGCCGTTATCAAAGATGTTCTATTGAGAAGACGATCACTACGTGACAAAAGTTTTCAAAACCGTGGCTACTGAAATCAATCTTACTAACTGCTGTCTGTGCAATTTACTCCGCGCGAGTTGGCAGACTTTATTTTGCTTACTTTAACATAATTTGTCATGGTGGGGCTAAGCCATTTCTTGGTATGGGTGTAGCCTACCCCAGCCATACCCTGGCGCTGCCACTGGTGGCACGTATGGGGCGGGCCATTCTGCACATGCGTTAAATGCATTAAATATTTTAACGCAATTAATTAAAAAAAATGAATTACCGCCGTTAACGCGATAATTTTGACAGCACTAATGAAAATATCTTAAAATCAATACAAATGTATTTATTATAAAGGTAAGTCATAGCCATGCATAGCGCGCCGTAAAATGCTGCTTCTTATTTTAAGTTTCGTTGCCTTGCTCCGCTCTGGGGGGGGGTGTGTGTTGGGGCGCCACTGATGGTGATGAAAGCTGGTTCGAGGGGCCCACAGACTATAGAATCGCCACTGTCGATGGGGATCAAAGCTGTCTGGTCCCACATGCTAAGTGCCAGCCAGAAAGCCGCAGCGTTTAAGTCCCGACTCTCCCGATGGCCAATTCGTGCCTCCCCTGACTGCATGTCGCTGACACACACCGCTGCAGACCAAGGAGCAGCAGAGTTCGGGCGATGCTGCTCCTCCGAGGAAGAGACACACGTTCACTAAGCAAAACAAACTATATCCGGTCAGTCACAGAGATCTGCTATTTTAAGGGTCGATATTTAAAGTAAAGTCAACACATATCGACCCTAAATATATAGAACGAGAAAAGTCTTAACATATATATCGTTTTTTGTAAACATATGACAAATGTGCGAGGGTGATGACTTCAGAGCATCGTCCTATCCTACGCGGCTTAGCCCCGGCCCAATTGAACCCCTGGGTATTTGTCAGGGAGCTCCTATATGTATGAAGGTAGATATGATGCAAAATGCGAGAGCGTGTAAAACCTGATGTGAGCACTTGCAGAAAAGAATTCTGAGTTTGTGTGCATACATTTACACTTGTATAAAATATCCACGTAACTGTGAACCAAATGTACACTTGTATAACATATCCACGTAACTGTGAACCAAATTTGAAGTCACAGAAACTCAACTTATCTTCAAAGTGTGAAAGCGAGCTAATAACATCTGATTGTTGCTCCTGGCAGCAGGCAGAGGAAGGAAGGTGGCAGCGACACTCAGAAAGAACAAAGGATGAGTGAGGGGAAAAAGAGGACAGAAAAAGGAAACAGTGGACTTGTGAAATGGAAATCCAGTGAAGCCTGCCTCCCCTTGGTCTCCAGTTACTATTTACAGCCCCAGCTTTCCTGCTACACTCCAAGCTCAAGGCCATGCATATTGCAACAGCCAGCAGTTTACTGTAATGCTACAGACATCTCTTTCCGCCCAGGATCAACAGGGACCTCAAGCAGGGCCGTATCCAGGATTTTCT
The DNA here is from genome assembly GCA_036324585.1 of Champsocephalus esox. Taxonomy (NCBI): domain Eukaryota; kingdom Metazoa; phylum Chordata; class Actinopteri; order Perciformes; family Channichthyidae; genus Champsocephalus; species Champsocephalus esox. The sequence goes on along the minus strand of CM070495.1, from coordinate 1,149,881 downwards.
AAATACCGAGGTCCAAACATGCTGGGGGGGTTCGGGGTATACCCCCCGAGATTTGGGCGATTTTCATGATCTTGTTAGGTGCTTTTTGAGTCCTGTGTGGGGGGCTGCAGCATACATTATTTTTAAAGTGTGATGCATAAGAATCAGTTGATTATTACTAGTAATGATCCGCACATGTAGAAGAGGCTAAAATTATCACAACACATTGTCAACATTCATTTTCCACGTCTCTCTCCTGTCCATAACCTGCAGCCTCTCTTCCATCGTCTTTAGTCTCTCTGTCTTCTTCCTGTTCATTACTCTCTCTGTCCTCTACTCTTTCTCTTTGTTCAATCTCTCCCTCGTTGTTCACTTGTCGCTCCTCCTCACTTGTCTCCTCCTCACTTGTCTCCTTCTCACTTGTCGCTCCTGCCAGTGAATTAAAAGCAATTCAGCCTTTTAGTTCATTTCACTTGTTTGTTTGCATTATTTTTTTCATTTAAATCGCGATTTAAAATTTGATTCTCAAAAGAGAACAAAGATCTAAGCAAATTGTGTTTTATACAATTGTATGTTATTATGACATCATAACTGCAATAGATGTATATTGTTTTAAAAGTATGCCAATTGTAAATGAAGACTATTGTTATAGATCGATAGATAGATGGATAGATAGATAGATAGATGGATAGATATATATATATAGATAGATGGATAGATGGATAGATAGATAGATGGATAGATGGATAGATGGATAGATAGATGGATAGATGGATAGATAGATGGATAGATGGATAGATAGATGGATAGATAGATGGATAGATAGATGGATAGATAGATAGATGGATGGATAGATGGATAGATGGATAGATTAATAGATGGATAGATATATAGATAGATGGATAGATGGATGGATGGATAGATGGATAGATGGATAGATAGATGGATAGATGGATGATAGATGGATAGATGGATAGATAGATGGATAGATAGATATATAGATAGATGGATAGATGGATATATGGATAGATAGATGGATAGATGGATAGATAGATGGATATATAGATAGATGGATAGATAGATAGATAGATGGATAGATATATGGATAGATAGATGGATAGATATATAGATAGATAGATAGATAGATGGATAGATAGATAGATGGATGGATATATAGATAGATGGATAGATGGATGGATAGATATATAGACAGATGGATAGATATATAGATTGATGGATGGATAGATAGATATATGGAAAGATGGATAGATGGATAGATGGATAGATATATAGATAGATGGATAGATGGATGGATGGATAGATGGATAGATAGATAGATGGATAGATGGATGGATGGATAGATGAATAGATAGATGGATAGATAGATGGATAGATGGATAGATGGATAGATAGATATATGGATAGATAGATGGATAGATAGATATATGGATAGATAGATGGATAGATGGATAGATAGGTGGATATATAGATAGATGGATAGATAGATAGATAGATGGATAGATAGATGGATAGATAGATGGATGATATATAGATAGATAGATAGATAGATAGATGGATAGATAGATGGATAGATATATAGATAGATGGATAGATGGTTGGATAGATATATAGATAGATTGAAAGATAAATAGATGGATGGATGGATAGATAGATATATAGATAGATGGATAGATGGATAGATGGATAGATGGATAGATATATAGATAGATGGATAGATGGATGGATGGATAGATGGATAGATGGATAGATGGATGGATGGATAGATGGATAGATAGATGGATAGATAGATGGATGCATAGATGAATAGATAGATGGAAAGATGGATAGATGGATAGATAGATGGATGTTTAGATGAATAGATAGATGGATAGATAGATGGATAGATGGAGGGATAGATGAATGGATAGATGGATAGATGGATAGATAGATGGATGCATAGATGGGTGGATAGATGGATGGATAGATGGATAGATAGATGGATAGATGGATGGATAGATGGATGCATAGATGAATAGATAGATGGATAGATAGATGGATGGATAGATAGATAGATGGATAGATGGATGGATAGATGGATGGATAGATAGATAGATAGATAGATGGATGCATAGATGAATAGATAGATGGATATATAGATGGATGGATAGATGGATAGATAGATGGATAGATAGATGGATAGATAGATGGATGGATAGATGGATAGATAGATGGATGGATAGATGGATGGATAGATGGATGGATAGATGGATAGATAGATGGATAGATAGATGGGGTTATTAAGCCTACATTCTTTTGTGTGACTGTAACTGCAGTTCCTCCCTGACTTCCATCACTTTCTCTCTCTCTCTTTCTCTCTGCCCGTCATGTCTCTTCCTTGCCAAGAGACCTCATGGGGCAGCTGATATGTCCAACACAAAGATCAACCATGGATATCCGGTTGGGTTGCTTGGTACTCATTTACTGTAAACAGGTAGATTGGCTAATAAGACAGCATTCTTCATATTGCCATGTTGACCTATTTAAAGGTGTCCTCTCTTTTTGCAGCAATTGAGAAGTAGTGTCACGTTCCTCCACGGTGGCCCTTCTTATGCTGAGATAAATGCTAAAGTAGTCAGGTTTGACCTTTCAGCTGGCGATTACATGCAGTTCATGAGAACTGAAGGGTCTAACTGAAAACAATAATGGTGAAAATACCATAATGTTCCATCTTCATTAGACTGTAAGGGTTGTTCAGCAATAGGTTGACCCTGGCTACAGAGCCACAGTATCAAGCACACTTTTCTCAAAAAGTACCTCCAAATGCACAATGTGAGGAGAAGCTACCATTCTTGTTGTTTATACAAAAATGTATAAATTGGCTGGAATCTGTTGGTTTTACTGAGACACTGAGTCATGTTGTTTACTCATATGTGTGGAGCTTGTTTTCATAGTACACACACATGCTCATGTAAAACACATTCAAAATAAGATCTTGACCAGTTTAATAACATATCTACAAACCGGTGGAGGTGTAAATATATATCCAGTAAGCTGCAGTGCAGCAGCAGTAGAACCTTGTCTTGCTATTGTTGATCTTTTGACAGCAGACCCCAACAATTTGGGGGGTAGAACAACTAGAAAAACACTAAAGGAAGTTAGGAGAGTGGGGAAACATGTTGAATATTCCTTTTCTATGAACACTGGCTCTCACAAGACAGGAATATAGGCAGGCAGATGTCAGAGTTCAAATCAGGAAGCGGTGACCTGGAACCAGGGGGAAGAGACAGCCAGCGACCAGGGAGGGTTCTGCTGATCAGAGAGTGCACTATTAAAGGTCCCGTGTCACGGCCCTTTCTACTGATCATAGTTCCATCGTTGAGCTCTACTAGAATAGATTGACATTGTTCGATGTTCCAAACTCACATTTCACGTTTCTCACAGCATCTCTGTCTAGCATGTGTATTCACTCTCTGTCCGACACGGCTTGTTGGAGCTCCTGCCCCCCCCCCTCCCTGTGAGCCCACTGTGCTCTGATTGGTCAGCTCGCCTACTCTGTTCTGATGAGTCCACCACCGTTACAGCGTTATCAGTGTTTATGTGTTACAATGGCGTTCGTTAGCAACCAGGAAATGACACCAGTAATGACAAACCGATGAGAATGCTGCGTGCCGTGTTGGCGGGACGTTGCAGGGCTGCAAAAAGATAACGCTGAGTGTGTGTGTGTGTGTGTGTGTGTGTGTGTGTGTGTGTGCTAGCATTACTATACTTGTGGGGACCAACATATGTTTACATAGTCACGTGTGGGGACTGGCTTCCCTACAAATTGGAGGTCCCCATAAGGGAAATCATTAATTTTAGGGCGAAGACTTGGTTAGGTTTAGGATTAGGGTTAGGGTAAGGGTTAGGTTAAGGGTTAGGGTTAGGCATGTGTTGGTTATGGTTAAGGTTAGGATAAGTCTCCAGGAAATGCATGTAAGTCAATGTAATGTCCCCTGAAGTGATGTATACCTGGTATGAGTGTGTGTGTGTGTGTGTGTGTGTGTGTGTGTGTGTGTGTGTGTGTGTGTGTGTGTGTGTGTGTGTGTGTGTGTGTGTGTGCAGAAATCCGCATTTTAAATAGTTTTTCGCCTGCCCTCTTGGCTGCACACTTGTCAAAGCATTAATTCATGGTTTAATAAATAAATAAGCCCCGAATATTTGTATCTCTCGAGTTTCACTGCGGCTGTCAGCTGTGTTTACTCCTGTCATTCAAACAGGACGCGCTGGAGAGGGGGCGGGGCTTATATCCATGCAAACTACTATGGTAGTTACCAACTGCAACAAAATGAACATATTTTACCATGATGTAATTGTAATACACGTTTAAAAATGATGCCTAAGTAACAACATACTGATAACGGTTAGTAAAAACCATGAATTTGTGCTTTTAGTCCAGCAGATATGTGAAATAATTGTGCTTTTGATGATGAAAACATGAAATTTGGCACACTGTTAGAGCATGCTCTAAGGAAGATGCGTGGCTATAGGGCCATCGCGAATGTGTCTAATTATGGCGCATTTCCACTACAGCGCGGAGCTCGCTTTAAGCGTGCCGAGCCATGCGGGGCCCGTTTCCACTAGGCGTAGTTCCGGCTAGCGGGTACTATTTCACAATTTTTCTGGCCCCATAAAATCGAGGTTCTTTCCGGGCCAACAACCAGGCTGAGTCGGGCTGAGTATGCTAAACGAGAGAGAGAATCGCTGGCAAGGGGGCTACAACTACAACAAGATGAACATATTTGACTGTGATTTAATTGTAATACACGTTTCAAAATGATGCCGAAGTAAAAACCATTAATTGATGCTTTGACAAGTCTGCAGCGAAAAATCCTTTTAAAATGCGTGTTTTCTAAATGGAGCTTGGCTAAGCTGACGTTATATATGCTCCGACCGTCCACACTCACAACAACGGTCTACAGACATAAATAAACCAGCGACTGTATTCTCCATGACACAGGCAGTCTGTGGTTTGTACTTGTTTAACTTTTGTCTAGTTTCTGAACAGATATGAGGAGCTGTGAGCTTGAGTGCTAACAGCTGGCTGATGTTGTTTTTCTGGGGTTCTCATTGAAGATGACGTCATGGCTCCGCCTACACTGTGTTAGATACTACCCCAGTTCCTAAACTGTAATGGAAATGCGGCATAAAGTGAGCCAGTCCTAACAAGGCCTAACGAGGCCTAGCCATACCGAGTGAGGCCGTGTAGTGGAAATGCGCCATAATGGCACCATTGGTTGTTATTTTACCAGTAGTTTAGGATCTAGACCACCTAGGATCTTGATTCTGGTGGCTAATCCTACATTTTCAAGGATGGGGAATGCATTGGTATTTACAACATGCTAGAATGTAGCTAATTGTATGTGTATCTGGTATTCAGGGAACAAAATACACAGTAAACCATTAACATATGTATTATGGTGAAGTAATAATACATGTTACATAATGTATATGTAATATTACAGGTTATTCACTGCTCTCCCTGGTTGCAATACATAAAGACAGCTAACTGGGTAACCTTTGGTCTTTGTTTAGGCCTTGGTTCACATAGTATGTTCCCTGACAGTAGCTAGTAGTTTGCTTCTCAGCTTGTCACTCAGAGGGGGGTGGGGACTGGTGAACGGTTTGTTTAAACATGTTTGCAGTGGCAAAAGTTCTAAGCAAATCAGACATGGACAAAAACAAGGATCAGTCTATGTGTCGAGGGGGAACTAGACACCCCTCTTCCTTTACAGCCATGGTCCTGTCTGACAGCGCTCAGTTGTCTGCGGCAGAGAGGAAGAAACAGATCACTGCATAAATATGCAAACCCAAACCTACAGTTAAACTTTACTGCTGGAGAAGAGAGATCACACAGGGAAGGGGGAGAGCTGTGGCTGATGGGCCATTAGGTGTGTAAACAAAGACAGTCATACACAGCTGATCAGCTGATCACCTGAGAGCTGCCGAGTTTCATTCAGACTATTTAAAAAAACAACGGTCTGATTTTAACATTGCACAACGATAAACTCAATGTGTGATTGTTATAGCAGTAATATTAGACACTAATAATACAGTAAACTATTAAGGCAAGGCAAGTTTATTTATAAAGCACCTTTCAACACAAGGCAATTCAAGGTGCATTACAAAAATGAAAGACATTCAGACAAAGGCATTTAAAAACAGTAAAAGATAATAAAAGAAACATTAAAAGAAAAAATACATGAATAAAAAGTTACAGTGCAGTTTAAGATATGAATAGTTCACACAGAAGTTCCACTTTACTGATGAACACAACGGCTCAGTTTCAATTAAAAGCAGCAAAAACCATTACCTCAGTTTTATCTTTGTTTAATTGGAGAAAGTTCTGACACATCCAGTCATTGATTTGTTCAATGCACTCACTCAGTGTTTGAATTGGAGCATTGTCTCCTGGTGAAATTGTTACGTAAATGTGTGTGTCATCTGCATAGCTATGGTAACTTATGTTGTTGTTCTTCATTATCTGAGCCAGTGGTAGCATGTTAAAGAGAAGAGGCCCCAAGATGGAGCCTTGAGGATGGATTAACACTGTAAATATTATTGTTTGCCCGTGGTGTGATGACTAGGCTCCATTAAAAATAAACCTATGTTTAGTGAATTACTGAGTTTAGGCACGTTAATAAAGTTTTAATGAAGTTGACTACAGCAAATTAATATTGGTTAGTGCTTTTATGTCAATTCGGCGAACATATGACACATTAAATGATCGAGAGGACGATGATTAAAAATGGTTTGTTTGAGCCGGGCTGCTGATGAAAAAACAAACCGATGGTTTTGTAGTTGTAGTAGGCTAACGTGGATTAAACAACATTATTTTTTTAAGTAAAAGCATGGTGATGTTTTGTAAATGATTGTAAATGATTTGCTCAGGCAGGTGCATTCATATACAACAAATCCCCATAGTCCAGCACAGGTACAAAGGTCACAGTGACTAGCCTTTTCCTGGCCTCAAGCGAGAAACAGGACTTGTTTCTATAAAAGAAACCGAGCCTAACCCTCAGTTTTTTAAGCAGGTTATTGACATGAAGTTTAAAAGAGAGACAATCATCAAGCCAGATACCCAGGTATTTGTAACAGGCAACAACTTCAAGTTTTGTTCCTTGCGTAGTTACAATAACTAAAACAGGCTCTGGTGTCTTTTTAGCTTTAGAAAAGAGCATTACCTTGGTTTTATCCACATTTAAAAGAAGCTTTAATTCAGAGAGCTGAGTCTGAATAGTGTTAAAAACAGCTTGTAATTTAACAACAGCCTCTTTAATGGAGGGACCTACACAGTACATCACAGTATCATCCGCATAAAAATGTAAAGTAGCTTCATCCATATTTTCACCTACGCTGTTAATATATATGGAGAATAAAAGTGGTCCTAATACATAACCTTGTGGTACACCATTAGAAATGTTTAACCACTCAGAAGACAGCCCATCAAAGTGAACACATTGGGACCTTTCAGAGAGGTAGTTCACAAACCACCCCACTGCATTGCTGTATATGCCAATACTGAGTAGCCTCTGCTTTAAAATGCAATGATCAACGGTGTCAAATGCTTTGGAAAGGTCAATAAACAGAGCTGCACAACTCTGCTTATTATCTAAAATAGTAGTAATGTCATTTACCACTTTCATTGTCGCAGTGATGGTGCTGTGTTTCTTTCTGAATCCTGACTGATGCTCAGACAGGATGTCATTTATACATAAAAACTCCTTTACTTGTTCACTCACTAAGCGTTCGAGCACCTTAGCCAGAACTGACAATTTAGAGATTGGCCTATAGTTATTTAAAATAGTTGCCTCCCCTCCTTTCAGTAAAGGCAAGACATAAGCAGACTTCCATACTTTTGGAATTGTGTTCGTGCTGAGGGAGAGGTTAAAAAGAGAAGTAAGAGGTGGAGCAATAAAATCTGCAGCTATCTTTAAAAAGAAAGGTTCTACGTTGTCCGGGCCAGCCGGTTTCCTAGGATCTAACTTGGATAATGATTCATGAACAATACCAATAGTTAAAGGAGTAAAACTGAAAGGGTTTTCCAGACCACATTGTTCAGAGTCAAGGATTGGAGCGTTCACAGGAGCCACACAGCCAAACAGAGAGCCACAAGACACAAAATGCTCATTAAAGCAATTTAGCATAGTAGCCCTGTCTGATATAGTGCCAGATGCTGTGGTAAGGCACGGAGGTAGCTCATTTGGGATATCACCAGTGGAAATCGATGTTATGGTTTTCCAAAATGTCCTAGGATTATTCAGGTTTTCTGTGGTAACCGACAAATAGTACTTTGATTTAGCACTTTTTATTTGAGATGTGAAGCTATTTCTTAGCTGCCTAAAACGTAGCCATTCTACCTCTGAGCCTGATTTCCTAGCCTTAGCCCAAGCATTATTTCTCTCATGAAGGAGACTGGACAGCTCAGCAGAAAACCAGGGATTGTTTCGTCCCTTCACTCTAAATGTACGCAGAGGTGCATGTCCATCTATAATTTTCATAAAACCAAGATAAAAATAAGACCATGCAGTTTCTACATCAGCACACAAATTGATTCTACCCCAATCAAAATCAAACAGATCATGTAAAAAACCCTGCTCCACAAAGTGTTTTTTGTCTCTCTTTGTGATGATACGTAGTTTAACCTTTTGGACCTTAGTGTCCCTAATTGTGGCTACAACACAGTGGTCACTCAAATCATTAGCAAATACTCCCACAGATGAGTATTTATGTGGAACATTTGTTATAATTAGATCAATTAAGGAGGATTTATTTGGGGACTTAATATTTGGGCGAGTAGGACTGTCTATAATCTGGGTAAAATGCAATGAGGTACACAGGTTTTTAAAATCCTCTGACACAGAAGTTAACCAGTCCCAATTAAAATCACCAAGCAGCACTATTTCCTTGTAGGAAAGTTGTGATAATAGTTTTGCCAAAGACGATAAAGACTCCTTGACAGCCGAAGGGACCCTGTAGCAGCCCACCACCATGACCTGTTGACCCTTTGTTACCTCAATATTCACGGCTAAAAATTCTAGCTGTAACCATTATAATGTATCAAGGGGGCGTATCAAGTCATGCGGGGGGTTTTCCTTTCAGCGAGGATCGACAATGTGCCGATCACGGCCCCACTGCGGTAGGGACGTCCGAAATGAGGTGCTACATCTGTATAACCTATCCTCTGCTATTTTAATTTCACACAGTATTGCATTATACCTACATGAATTATCACCTGCACAATCTTTGTCACTCAAAGATAAGATAAGATAGAACTTTATTGATCCCAATGTGGGACATTTTTTAAAGGCACTATACAATCGCAAAAGGAAAAGCCAAAGAGAATACTTTTGCCAGAGTCTTTTTCTGAAAATGTATCCAAAACCCAAAGATGTATAATATGTCACATACAAGACATAAGACGTTAATTCACTACATTTTGAAACATACATGGAAAAGTACTGAATACTAGATGACATTAATATATGATATTTTACCTTTGTGGAATGAATAAAAACAGAGATGTGCTGAGCTGCATTCATTCTTCTACAGTGAGACAGTGGACAGATAGGGTAATGAATAACACAGAGGGTCTTACCTGGATGGGGGAAGGTGTCCGACAGCATCAGGGAACATGGAAAACAAGAGAAGAGAAGGAGACAGAACAAAAGGGAGAGCATTAGAAGGTGCTGAAGTGTGAGTCACAAGATCTCTGTGGAAAGATACACAACTACAAAGCATGAATGTGAAAAAGGAATAAGACTCATTAGCATCTCTGCAACCCTAGTCATTATCAAAACCTCATCACCACAGAGCAGAACCACCTGCAAGCTGATGAAACTCTTTCAAGACTTCACTGAACAACCTACAACAATGTAATCATTGAGTAAAAAACAAGTTTCAGCAATGCAAACCCATTTATATGCACAACAACACATCACTTATTAAGGTTAACATTAATTCATGCTTTTATAAAAAAAAGCGCTTCACAATTGAAACTCCCTCTGGACAGAGGGTTAACCGAACCCATTTACATGCACACAAACCTATAGAACGCACTACCGGAAAGAAAAACCCAAAAAGCATAATAGTGCCCCATAAAGATTATATTTTAATAGCTTACAGAAAACATTACATTATAATGCACTTACAGCAGACTCCAATTGATACATGCAACTTCATATGTATACACCACCACATTTTAATGGGAGATATTTTAGGGGTTTAGGGTTTTGAGGTCATTTGATTTGATGATACAATTTGAGATACATTTCACAGAAACCATTTTTGAAATATATTTATACAGTTTATTTTGGGGCTACGATATCCTTACTTATTTTTATTGAAGTGAAATTCTGAATGTGTCAGTTTGTATTGTGTTATTGTTACTTCTACTGTACCTAAGTCCCTTTGAGTTCCCCAATTGAAAACATGTGTAAGGAAGGAGAACTGATTCTTTAATCAATTACTGAAAGCATTTTTATCAATCAATCAATCAATCAATCAATGTTTATTTATATAGCCCAATATCACAAATGTTACATTTGTCTCAGTGGTCTTCACAGTGTGTACAGAATATCAGTATGACAATACGACACCCTCTGTCCTTAGACCCTCACATCGTACAAGGAAAAACTTCCAAAGAAAACCCAGTTTAAAGGGAAAAATGGGAGAAACCTCAGGGAGAGCAACAGAGGAGGGATCCCTCTCCCAGGACGGACAGACGTGCAATAGATGCCGTGTGTAAATTGAAAAGATAATACATTTGCAACATAGGTAGTCCAAATGTTTGGAAATGCATGTGTGTATAATAGGAAGATGAATCCACGAGGATATCCATCCAGGACCGATGATCCAGGACCACAGCCACGACTCAAGATCCAGCGCTCGCGATCCAGGACACAAGACCGCAGGATCATCCATGACTCCGGATCCCAGCATATATAGACCCCAAAAAGAAAGACATTTGGGGAAGCTGGGTTAATCGGAACATGAGAGTACACAGGTATAGACAGAGAGAAGGAAGAAGTAAGATGTCCCCCGACAAACTAAGCCTATATCAGCAAAACTAGGGGCTGAATCTAATCAGCCCTAACTATAAGCTTTATCAAAAAGGAAGGTCTTAAGCGCACTCTTAAAAACGGATAGGGTGTCTGCCGCCCGAACACAAACTGGAAGCTGATTCCACAAATGTGGAGCTTGATAAGAAAAGGCTCTGGCTCCCATTGTACTTTTAGAGACTCTAGGAACAACCAACAACCCTGCATTCTTGGAACGCAATGCCCTAGTAGGACAGTAGGGTATAATGAGTTCTTTAAGGTAAGATGGCGCCTGCCCATTAAGGGCTTTGTAGGCGAGAAGAAGAATTTTAAATTCTATCCTGTGTTCTATAGGGAGCCAGTGTAAGGCAGCCAGAACAGGAGTAATGTGGTCCCTTCTCCTAACTCTGGTTAGTACACGAGCCGCAGCATTTTGAATCAGCTGAAGCGACTTGATTGACTTTTTGGTACTCCCTGATAGTAAAGAGTTACAATAATCCAGCCTAGAAGTAACAAATGCATGGACTAGTTTCTCTGCATCGTTTTGAGGCAAGATATGCCTGATTTTTGCAATGTTACGTAGATGGAAGTAGGCGGTCCTTGAAATTGATTTTATGTGGGCGTTAAAGGATAAATCCTGATCAAATATAACACCAAGATTCCTTACAGTCTCACTGGAGGCCAAATTAATGCCATCCATAGTTAGTATATCTTTAGATAATTTGTTTCGTAGATTCTTCGGGCCAAGTACAATAACTTCAGTTTTGGTCGTGTTTAACATCAAAAAGTTTAAGGTCATCCACGTTTTTAAGTCCTTAAGGCAGTCTTGAATTTTATTTAGATGATTAATTTCATCAGGCTTAATTTATAAATATAGTTGAGTATCATCCGCATAACAATGAAAGTTTACAGAATGATTCCTTATAATATTGCCTAACGGAAGCATATATAATGTGAACAAAATAGGTCCGAGCACTGAGCCCTGTGGCACTCCATGGCTAACTTTGGTTTGCGTGGAAGATTCATCGTTGACACGTACAAACTGAGAGCGTTCAGATAGATAGGACCTAAACCAGCCTAAAGCAGTTCCCTGTATGCCAACCAAGTGCTCTAGTCTTTGCAATAGGATATCATGGTCGATAGTATCAAATGCAGCACTGAGATCGAGCAAAACAAGAATAGAGACAAGTCCCTTGTCTGAGGCTATTAGAATATCATTTGTGACTTTAACCAGAGCTGTCTCTGTGCTATGATGTGTTCTAAAGCCAGACTGAAAATCTTCAAATAAATCATTGTTTTTTAAGTAATCACACAACTGTTTTGCGACCGCTTTCTCAAGAATCTTTGAGAGGAACGGAAGATTAGAAATAGGTCTATAGTTGGCTAAAACCTCTGGATCGAGGTTGTGCTTTTTAAGAAGCGGTTTTATCACTGCTACTTTGAATGATTGTGGAACATAGCCTGATAATAAAGACATATTCATAATATTTAATAAAGAAGTGCTAATTAATGGAAAAACTTCCTTCAACAGCTTAGTTGGAATTGGGTCTAACATGCACGTTGATGGTTTAGAAAAGAGAATCATTGAATGTAATTGTTCAAGGTTAATGGCTGAAAAGCATTCTAGTTTACTATCTCGTGTAATATTAGAACTTACAATTCCAGGAGCTGTTGATAACATTATACTGGTCGAAGGCAAGAGGTCATTAATTTTGTTTCTAAGAGTAACAATTTTATCGTTAAAAAAGCACATAAAATCATTACTACTGAGTGCTATGGGAATAGAAGGCTCAATGGAGCTGTGGCTCTCTGTCAGCCTGGCTACAGTGCTGAAAAGAAATCTTGCATTATTCTTATTCTCATCTATTAATGAAGAGTAGTATGCTGCTCTCGCTTTACGCAGTGCTTTCTTATATTCATTGAGAGTAATATGCCAAATTAAACGAGATTCTTCAAGTTTGGTGGAACGCCATATCCTTTCAAGTTGTCTAGACTTTTGCTTTATTTTGCGGGTTTCGGCATTATGCCATGGAGCTAATCTATGTTGCTTTATTTTCTTCTTTTTCAAAGGAGCAACAGAGTCTAATTTTATTCGCAGCACATCTATAGCACTATCAACAACATGATCAATTTGGGGTGGTGTACATTTTGTATAAGTTTCCTCCCTTACATGCAGACATGCTATCGAGTTAAGTATTGGTGGAATCTCTTCCTTAAATATGGCTATAGCACTAACGGATAGGTTTCTGCTGCAAGAGCTTTTGACTAATGCTTTGTAGTCTAGTAACAGTACTTCAAAAGTTACTAAGAAATGGTCGGATAAAGCAGGATTATGCGGTTCGACTAATAGTTGCTCAATTTCAATACCATAAGTCAGAACAAGGTCGAGAGTGTGATTATAACAGTGGGTTGGTTTATTTACACTCTGACAGAAACCAACAGAATCTAATATAGAGTTAAATGCAACAGTAAGGCTATTTTTATCATCGTCAACATGAATATTAAAGTCACCTACGATAATTACTTTGTCTGTTTTAAGAACCAAAGTTGATAAAAACTCAGAGAATTCTGATAAGAATTCTGAATAAGGACCTGGTGCAAGATACACTGTAACAAATAAGATTGGCTGCAAAGTTTTCCAGGTTGGATGCGTAAGACTAAAAACGAGGCTTTCAAAAGAGGTATAATTACATTTTGGTTTAGTATTGATAAGTAAACTTGAGTCAAAGATTGCTGCAACTCCACCTCCTCGGCCCGTGCCTCGAGCAATATGAGTGTTGACATGGCTGGGTGGAGTGGCCTCATTTATGCTGACATATTCTTCATGTCTCAACCAAGTTTCAGTGAGACAGCATATATCAATATTATAATCTGATATTAAATCATTTACCAATATTGCTTTAGATGCTAGAGATCTTATGTTTAAGAGACCACATTTAATCTTCCTGTTTTGTTGCACTGTAGTAGTTGTTACATTTACTTTTTACGACTTCTGATAAACAAATAATTTCTTAAATTAAAGGTGGGCCTGCAGAACAGATCAAGCTATGCAACACGTTGGATTATTGACCTTTAGGAAGAGTTGGATGACACTGTCTTCGTGGTACAGATATTCTATTTATAAAAACTAGTAATTCAGCTCTTTAAACTAAGGTGCTGTGAATGATAACGTGATTTACTCCCTAAAAACATGGCCGACAGCTCACTTCACTCCTCAGCTGTTAATTCCTGCTGCTCTGGGACACTGTGACACCAGAACCAGCATAATCCAAAATCACCTACTGCACCTTGACACCAGCTAGGTGTTGAGAGAGAGAAAACACGGCTCACTTCAGTGACCATACACTCCATCTGAGGGCAGCAGGACCCCATAGGGAGGAGACCAAACCAAAATCAGTACAGACACACACACAGAGGTGGTGCAACACACCAGAACCCACACATCACTGATCATCAGTCCTGCACAGTGAGATGCTCTGTAGTCTCATGAACTACCATCAATGTGTTCTTCAGGCACCACAGAACAAGACAAAACATCTAGCCGAGAACACAATGTACCACATAATACAGATTTGTATATTCTTGGAGATATATCAGTGGTGGGTCTCGGAATAACAATTCACTGGCTCATCTGCTCATCATGTATGACTGCATTATTTATTTAAGAAGTGACATGCTTCTGACTTCTGAATCATCCAAAGTCTGCTTTGGTTTCGCTTCCTCAAACCGGAAGAACTTGACACCAGGATGATGTACTCAATCTCTGTTCATGTTTCTACATCGTGTCGTGTTTGCAGTGAAGACCATTCTGTTCTATCCACATGAATAGCTGAACACAACCAGTTCTAGCTCCACTTGCCAAAGGTACTTCTGCAGAATGTAAAGAACATCAGTGTTGCGACAGAGAAAAAGGAGTAAAAACTGAAACAAAACACAGGTAGTGTATATGTATTATTATCTCATTGTACATGTATAATGACATTAAACGATTCTATTCTATTGTCAGAATAATAGATTATTTATTTTACTCATAAACAGATTTTCCTTGAGGAATAGGCCGACCAAGAGACAGCTGCAAGTTGCCATTTGGAACCCCATTACCTAGAAATGTTTAGGCTGGGTGCCATCAGAGCAGCTCCGGCAATGAATGCAATGAGAGGCCTTCCCTGAGTCCATTTCTGTCACCATCTGTCTGTGTTGTGTTTTGTCTTGTGTTTTTCTGTCTTTGGTTTCATGTTTTATTTTGAAAAGTCTTCACCCCCTGTCTTGCCTGTTGCTGTCTGTCTGTTTTCCCTCCTACCTGAATACCCGATTGTGTTCACCTGGTGCCCCTGTGTGTTCTCCTCCCTCCTCACCTGTGTCTTGTTTGTGTGATTAGTCTTGTGTGTATTTAAGTTCTGGTTTTTCTGTCTGTCTTTGTTGGTTCATTGTTTGTCTGTGACTGTGTTCACGAGGTAGTGTTCTGTTTTGTTCCTTAAATAAAGGTATTTTTTCTGTTTATTCTGCATTTGGGTCCTGCCTGCTTCACTCGCCCTAACAATTTCACTGGGTCGATTTGTAAGGGAAGGAATTTAAGGTGCTACATTGGTAGATAATGCATAAAAGCTTCAATAAATCCATTGGACTATCTCAGAATATCCTTGTGTGAGTGTGGGTGGGGAAACCAAACACTCCTCACACATGAATACAACTGTCAGCATGTTCTAAGAATGTTGTATCGGAAACCATGATTTTCCAGTTCGGGAGACATCTGCCAGAAATAGACAAAGCGGCCACAAAAAACATGTTATCACGGCTGACTTCATATTCTCCATGATTCACATCCAGGAATCCTTGTTCCTGTCAGGAAACATAATGCTGAGTCAAGCATCAAGCAGAATGTTTCAGGGCTGGAAGTGCAGCTTTGCATAGATGACTTAGGGGGAAGTAGGTTGGCTGCAGGGTATGTAGTGTGTACTTTTATCCTGGGATGTATGTGGATAAAGGATAGAGGTAAGGGTAAAGATAAAGCGATTACACCTCACCCTCTCCGCCCGTAGTCTCCGTAGTTTTACCTGATTTCAGTTGCAGTCAACTATTAAGGCCACACTTTCCATTGAAATAGTTATCATTTAGTTTATTTGCACATATTTCAGCACAAGTAATTGTTTGTATTAATAATTGTCTTTGTCTTTGAGTTAAAGTGGTCATTCCCCGGTGATGGGCTCCGTGTAACAAGTCCGCTCAGTCTGTGCGGGGAGCCGCACCGTGCCCAGGTACTCCCCGTTCTGCCCTATCTGCACCGCGGTGATGCTGCGGTCATCGCTCGCCTCTCCTCCGGTGGTGCCCTCGGCTCCCTCCGCCGCCACACTGCCCAGCACACTGGAGATCACTATCCCGTCGGGGGTCGCCAGTCTCTGGCACTGTTATTTTGGGGGTCGCGGCCTGAAAAGCCTCATACTTAATCCTAGACAGTAGCACATGGTATATATTGTACGACTTTGTAATTTTTGAATGTTGATATGTATTCGCTCATAGCCTACTGTGCCTTTCACGCAGACAATAAAAGTGCATTTTGAAATGACAAATAGGTTTATGTTTCAAGTGTATTTGCATTAAAAACGTGTGTTTAAACCCTTCTGTTCAAAGTTGATATTTTGTTTCTTAAAAGATTGCTGTTTGCCATTTTTAAAGTTTGATGGAAGAAATTAAAATATAGCTCACTGACGTGGAGCTTTAGGCCTGCAATGCTTTAAACAAATATATTTTAGTTTCAGTTTTGAAGAGTGATATGGACGTTAAATTCACAAATTAGTATGAGTATTAGTTCTTAAACAAGAACAGGATCTTGAGCCATGATGTTTTCAAAGTACAGAAACATTCAGAATGCATGACGATTCCTTCAAAGGTTTTGTAATATACCCCTAGTACTCTTAATTTATAAAGTAATAATAATAAATGTGAATGATTGAGCTCATTAGTGGCCTGACTGGCCCTCCTAATTTGGTCTAACAAAAGTCAATGATCATTGTGAAGGAGTGTACAGCCCATATCAATAACACACCAAACGACAGGCTAATGTGAGATTCAGAAATGAGTTTTAAAAATCATGTCTTCATGTTATAGTAGGCCTACCTTACATGAACCTGTTTGAAACCTTAATGACCCCATGATGTGATTATGTATATCTTAAAACCTTTAACAACTATTTAGATGTTCATAAATATCTACATGTATGTATAAATACTTAGACAAACATTAATAGATTATAGACAAACATTAATAGATTATCTCATTATTACCTATTTTATATGTACTAAAACATTTAAATAAAGTTTAGTAAGCCCCCTTTTTGTTTTAATTTATTAATTAGACAAAATGATTTGTGCTTAAAGTCATATACTGTTGTGTCTCAAACGGATCACCCCTATTCTCACTCAGCTACACTGGCTTCCTGTACGCTATTAACTACACAAACCATCTACTCATATATAAAGTAATGCTGTCAAAATTATCGCGTTAACGGCGGTAATTCATTTTTAGAATTAATTGCGTTCAATTATTTAACGCATTTAACGCATGTGCAGAATGGCCCGCCCCATTCTTTCACACACACATCCGGGTTTTGGGCCGACCGCGACACCGTACTTCCGGTAGCTCCCATTTTACGCCAGGTGCAACCAGGCAGGGGTTTCTGCCGTGTTACTTACTTGTGAGTTACAATACTTTGAAGATGGTGAAGTGTTGGGACTTGTAGAAATCATCATTGGATGACAGATAGTGATGGGAAATCCAAGTTTTCTTTCTTCAAGTTCCCCAGTCACGAAAAACAGCCAGGACGGAGGGCCCAGTGGGCGAGAGCTTGCGCTCGCGTTGATCCCATCACTCGCAAGCCGCGGAAACCCAAGGACACCGTGCAATATGTGTACATCTGCTCGGCACACTTCATTTCTGGTAAGTTGTATTTCAGAACAACTACTGTGTTTATGATTAATCTGATGTCCGCCGCTAGCCCGGACTGGACCAAACTACTGTTTACCTTCCTCTACAGCAGAATCATAGCTCAGTAAGGGCAATCGGACAACCCACACAGTTCTAATTTACGCCGGTAACGATTGAGAGCACACCCTTCAAGTCCAGAGATGGGCATGGGCCTACAGGGATGTCTTCAGAATATAAATATTAATAGAAAAATGATTGCGCTCCGCCTGCTTATGTTCGCTCGCTGTTTAACTTTGCACCTCCATAAAAAAGGCGCATTTTCGCGGGTGACTCGTGACGTCACTGTGTGTGAAAGAATACATCCCACCTGTGGCAGCGCCAGGGTATGGCTGGGGTAGGCTACACCCATACCAAGAAATGGCTTAGCCCCACCATGAAAAATGATGTTAAAGTAAGTAACTAAAGTCTGCCAACTCGCGGAGTAAATTGCACAGACAGCCTTTAGTAAGATTAATTTCAGAAGCCACTTGTCTGGAAATACAGAAGACCAGAAACGGTTTTGAAAACTTTTGTCACGTAGTGATTGTCTTCTTAATAGAACATCTTTGATAATGTCTTCTGGCCAATCAGAATCAAGATAACGGCGTGGTGTTTGTTGCAGGAAGTGCCGACGGAGAATACTTTTGCTGTAGTACAGGGGTGCACATAACTGGTACGCAGGTTATGTGCGTAATCTGAAATGCGTAGCGTCACTTGTGTCACAAAGCGCATTTGCGTACCGACGTACTGTGAAGCTTTTCCAGAAGGCGGTTCGATCACCGGACGACAGAGTCGGTCTCCGTGTGCACAGACAGGGCTGCTGTTAACGTCGGTCTGTACAACGGAACTGTGCCAACACTACGCCAACCGGCTGCGGAGGGAGACTCCCCCCTTCACTGGAGAACTGCGCTAAAACAGCTGATCACAACGTTCACACTCTGTGGTCACGAAGTACTCCACTATTTGCGCGGCACACCTTCATATGATCAACGATAATGATCATATGAAGATGTGCCGCGGAAATAATCTTTTGAATAATTTGTGACCTAACCGTTTGAGACCCGCTGAGATACCTGAGACTAAAGTGAACTATCTAAACACTCAGAGAGTCCCTTAGCTCACCTGAGCCTCTCAGTCTGAGAGGAGAGGACCCTCCAGCTTGTTGTGGAACCAACAGCAACAGCTCCGTGTGTCCGTTAGTGCAGCTAGCTAACCAGATGCCCGCACACACACACACACACACACACACACACACACACACACACACATATTTCCATGCAACTCTCTGATTGGTCTGGTGTCTTGCCTCTGTTGCATTCACTGAACACTGGAAATTCCTGCCGTCCTCTCTAGTGTCATGATGAGGTTCACGTAAAGCACGGTTAATGTATTATATTATTGAGGTAGAATTGTCCGGGGCTACAGAATTGTAGCTAACAATGTGGAATGTATTGGCTACACATTACACAGATTATGCACAGCGGGAGCAGCAATAACCGTCAAATAATAATTCAGACGGGGGAGCTCCGCACCCCCTGCCCGCCGCTAGGGGGTGCTGCAGCGCCCTCAGCACCCCCCTTCCCGCGCCCATGATAGAAATCAACACGTAATGAATTAAGACCCCACGGTTTGATGATTGATAGGTGTGTGGGCTGTCTTTCATTTTGACACGCAGAAAAATGTTATAATAAACATAGATACTGTATGTTAAATGGATATATCCGCCTTCTTTCACTTATCTTTCCATTCCCACAACAATAGGCTATACATAAATAAATGGCATATTTTGGACATAGTTCGAATGGTGATTAATCTGATTAATTAATTTTTAAACTGTGATTAATCTGGTCAAACATTTTAATTGTTTGACAGCCCTAATATATACATATACATATGCATACATATACATATGTCTATACATATACATATATATATGTATATACATATACATATATATATATATATATATATATATATATATATATATACATACAGCCTTGTGTGACGTCATCCCCTGCCATCGCCCCGTCCAAGCGAAATCACTGTTTATTTAGAGCCCAGACAATTTAACGGCCGAGTAGGTCTCCCTCGGCATCTGCTCAATTATTCAGCAGTGTGTGTGTGTGTGTGTGTGTGGGCATGTCAATCTCGGTGCAAGAGGCAGAAAAAGAGGAAGTGAAAGTATGTGTGAGTTGGTAAGTATTGGTGTAATTGTGTGAGTGCACAGAACCCTGCATGACAAAGACAGCTCAATCGTTCTTGAAAGTGTGCTGCTGTTAAAGAAACACAATACATAGTGTATAATGCAGTGTGTGTGTGTGTGTGTGTGTGTGTGTGTGTGTGTGTGTGTGTGTGTGTGTGTGTGTGTGTGTGTGTGTGTGTGCAATCAGCAATGCAGAGGGATACCCAGGGAGCACTGGAGGACAGGTTGGTTAGCCGCCAGACACACACTTCAATTAAGTCCACAGGCAGAGGTGTCTCTCCTCCAGTGGGTCATACATCCTCTCCATGCTCATGCACACACCACTGTAGATGTCTCTACTGCACTCACACATGTTGTCAATATAGGGGACAATATATTTCCAATGCCTTACATAAAACATGTGTATTTAAATATGTGTTACTAATTGCACAATTTTACTTCCTTTTTTGATTCATGTGATCTATTTTAAGTCACTTTTAAACTATATATATATATATATATATATATATATATATACTATTTCTATAATTGAATTAATGTGATTTATTTTGTGTTTTATCTGATTTCCAATCTATTTATTAGTGTAATCTTATTTTCTATCTTTTTTACTTTTGTATTTATACTTTTATGTTTAGTTCACTTGTTCTCAGTGTATGTTGTGTTATGAAGGGTGTATATATATATATAGATTATTAGTATTATTATTTATTTTATATATGAATTATATTGTATGATGGCGAGGCGTAGGACTTATTAACTTATTGCTCCATCAATTTTACAAATGACAATAAAACCTTTGAGTTTTTTTAAACAGGCTCTTGCACAAGTTTAAATAAATGCATATAAAAGACAAAGTAAACATGGAAAATATACTTACACACATTTCTTTTCATATGTTCATACTTCAATGATTTGAGTTTTAACGTTCTAACGTCTGTCCTGATTCCTCCAGTGTTTTCATTACACAGTTCAGGTTAGTTGAAACATGTATGTGTGTTAATTGTATGTGACGATGTTTAAGTCTGATTGTGAAAAGGATTTGTTTAACTATCCTAACTTTTGGACAAGGTCAACCTGATAGCTTATATTCCAACCCAGTCTCACAGCATGTCATGGTCTAGTCACGAAATGTATTTCATCTATTGATTCGTGTTCACCAACCTGGTTTTAGAAACAAAATTGTGTCTCAGAACGATTTGAAAAGCAATGTATTTGTATTGGTAGTATGTTTCGTGCCTGCACCACGTCTTTTTGTCCGGTCGGGTCGTGGAATACTGGAAGCTGTGTGGTTCATAAAAACATGTTCTTACTCAATATCTTACCCTAAGCCTTTTATTTTAAATTGTAAATTGTCTGAGTTTTTTTGCCATCCGCGAGGAAAAGAAATGGCTCAGAGCCTCAGAATACTAAATCTGTATTTTTAAATCTCTTTTTCCTTCTAATTTGTTATTATTTACATTGCTTTTTAAATCGTTCTGTGTGACAGGAAAACAAGGGGGAAATCGTGTTGGTGAACACGAATCAATAGATTCATTTCGTGACTATAACACAAAATGCCGTGAGACGGTTGTATATTAATTTGCCGTCCCTTTTAAGCTGATGCAGCTCTGTGGTGCATTTCACAATAATATAACCTCTGTTGGTTTTGCTCACCGAGCATGCAGCGCCAACAGTCAGTGCGTTTCCACCTCGAGCAGTCAATACACAGTTCTAATGAACACAAACCCCTGTGGATTGAAAGGGGCTTTTACGGTTAGTAGCTCATTGACAACATTGCGGATACCTAATAACTACAATCAGACAGGGCAACGGTATAATTAGATCAGTCACATGGAGTGTCACAGCAACAGCAGGTTGATTGGCTCATGGTGCAGGACCGACGGTCAGCAGACCCTGTCCCACTGGGACCCCAGACAGGGGCTCAGGGACGCCTTTAGGGTGTCATGTATTTCTTATGGAACCAACGTTCCTTTCAGGAGAAACACATATGATTTCAGAGGTCAAAGGTCACGGTCACTGTGACCTCATACTGGTCAGTGATTTCTGAGTGACGGCTTAAGGGAATTTCTTCAAATGTAGCTGAAATGTTCAGCCTGGTTCTCAAGGACGAACATGGTCTCTTGGTGGTTCTGGCTAAGGTCACTGTGACCTCAAAGAGTTGGCCAAAGCTCTAATTATGACATTTTAAATTAAATATCTAATACAATAAAAACTTTCATTTTCGTTTGAAAAAAGATGGACGTAAACTGCAACTTAGTTGGAGGAAGCAACCAACTGTGAGGCTGTAATTGCAGTATGGTCCCTTAGCTGTTTCAACATGTCGCTCATGTGTATATGCAATAACTAATTGTATTGTTTGATAAATAAATAAATACAGTCGTAGGAAATAGAGCGAAAGTATCACAAATGGATTCATTCATCATGTTCCCACATACTATGCAGTGTGTTTCCTGAGTACCCTCAACCCTCTTTGCAATGCTAAGTGGAGCAAACCCAGGTCCATCATTTTCAACATTCAAACAGTGATGTGAATGAATGAAAAGTCAAACACCCAGAACCTTTCAAAGACAGAATACTGCCCGGTCATCTGAACAAGAGCATCGGACGTTAGACCGCGTTAGAGCATTGCATGGTGTTCCATTGTATTCTCAAACACACATGACGACTGAGTGTGGTCAGTCGAATGGTCACTGAGCGTCTGTCCGCAGTGAGAGAGGATGCAGATGCATGTTCCCGCCGGTCATCATGTCTCCCCCGGTCATCAGGCTGGTTCAGAGTCCCCCGGCCATCATGTCCCCCCCGGTCATCAGACTGGTTCAGTGTTCCCCGGTCATCAGACTGGTTCAGAGTCCCCCGGTCATCAGACTGGTTCAGTGTTCCCCGGTCATCAGACTGGTTCAGAGTCCCCCGGTCATCAGACTGGTTCAGTGTTCCCCGGTCATCAGACTGGTTCAGAGTCCCCCGGTCATCAGACTGGTTCAGAGTCCCCCGGTCATCAGGCTGGTTCAGTGTCCCCCGGTCATCAGACTGGTTCAGAGTCCCCCGGTCATCAGACTGGTTCAGTGTTCCCCGGTCATCAGACTGGTTCAGAGTCCCCCGGTCATCAGACTGGTTCAGTGTTCCCCGGTCATCAGACTGGTTCAGAGTCCCCCGGTCATCAGACTGGTTCAGAGTCCCCCGGTCATCAGGCTGGTTCAGTGTCCCCCGGTCATCAGACTGGTTCAGAGTCCCCCGGTCATCAGACTGGTTCAGTGTCCCCCGGTCATCAGGCTGGTTCAGTGTCCCCGGTCATCAGACAACAAGTGTCCCATTCCTCTGTGAGAAGAACGCAGAGTGCGCGCACAGCCAGAAAGCTGACGGTGTGACTTTGCTCTGAGGTCCTTCCTGCCCCGGGGCGCGCAGAGTAAATGTCACAGGTTTCATCTCCCCGCATTGATCTCACTCTCGGCTGTTCAAACGGCCACCGGACCCCAGCGTGCCCTTTATGAAACCAATGCATTCCACTGCCCACCTCATAAAACCACACACACGCGCACACACACACGCGCACACACACATACACACACACGCACACACACACACACACATGCACAGACACACGCGCACACACACACACACACTCTCTCTCACACACTCTCGCACACACACACGCATACACACACGCACGCGCGCACACACACACACACACACACACTCTCTCTCTCACACACACACACACACACACACACACACACACACACACACACACGCACGCACGCACACACACACACAGCTGACGTTGCCATACTTTTTTATACAGATCATTATCTTAATGAATTTGTCGGGCTATTTGCTGACTCAAGACAGGAAGCTGAAATGGACTCCTCTCCCTCCTCTTCACCTGACCTTTATCGAAGCCTCTTTCTATTCCTTTCTTTATGACTCTGTTTCTCTATCCTTTATTTAGTATGTCTTCTCATTTTCATTGCTTTGTCTATTTCCTGTTGGTCCTGACCTCTCAACCCTCCTTTACCTCCTCCCTGAGGATACATCTTGTTCACCGTCCGTATAACCGTAAGGACAACTTATTTTGATTGACAGCTAGCCTATTTAACCGCTAAACTAAAGAATCAAAGGAAGACTTTTTGCAAATAAACACAGCCAATGAAAGCTGAGCAAGAATAAATGGGCCGTATCAGAAAAGGAAGACTTAGGAAGAACCGGTAAGTGCAGTTACAGCGTCATTAGAAAGTCAGGCAGGATGCATGTTGTACAGACAGACTGCTATGTGTCGAGCTGCATGGCAGTGTAGCTATCAGTTCCATCTCCCTGTCCTAACTGGTGGTCTCTTAGTGTGCTCCCCTCCTCCCCTTCTCTCCTTCTCTCCTTCGCCACACCTTCCTCCCAAATCTGTTCTTCTCAGGACTCCTTCACCCTCATCACCTTACGTCTGCTTTAACACGCTCTCCTCATCCTGTAACAAGCTCTCTGAGGCGCGCCTGAGGCTGCACCGGCCTCCTCTCCACATTTGAACCACACACCGACACACAAACACACACAGGGCAACACACTCCACATCCTTGCACTGAACAAAACAACATCTCCAATATTTAGCTTATCCTGGTTTCTTACTCCAGACTTCTTTTAAGCAATGTCACCAAAGGACCACATCCTTGCAGTGCCCTTGGTGGGTTCAGCATCATGTGCAAAACCAGGACAACACGTTTGTATTTTATTAAATAAAAATGTCATTACTTTTAGCAACAACATCACAGGAGTCATTTCGCAAATCCTGACTGCTCAGACTGAGCACAATCATTCTGCATTTCAGTTTCAGAAGGTTTGACTCTGACTGCATCGGGCACACCTGGAGCCTTCACAGCGAGACGTGCTGCTGCAGCAACGAGGCGTCGGGAGTCATCCTGCAGCTTCATGACGCACCCAGGCTCCAGCACAACCTGCTCCTGTTAAGTGTGTGTGTGTGTGTGCGTGTGTGTGTGTGTGTGTGTGTGTGTGTGTGTGTGTGTGCGTGTGTGTGTGTTTCCGTGTGTGTGCGTGCGTGTGCGTGTGTGTGTGTCTGTGTGTGTGCGTGTGTCCGTGTGTGTGTGTGTGTGTGCGTGTGTGTGTGTGTGTGTGTGTGTGTGTGTGTGTGTGTGTGTGCGTGTGCGTGCTTTTGTGCCCTCAGTGTTTGGAAATGTGTGGGGTCAGCTTGAGGTCAAGGCCAGGAGGAGGTGGAGTGATCTTCTGCTGATTTATGGTTCTCACAGCAAAGTCAGGCAGGCCCTATTTTCCCAGAGGTCTTTGCAACAGAAGACAAAACAACACACATGTTCCCATAAACCTCTGCGTCTCTCCTGCCAACCAGCCAGAACCCTCCTCGCCCCTGGCCCCCTTGCCGCCTCGCCCCCTCGCCCCCTTGCCGCCTCGCCCCCTCGCCCCCTTGCCGCCTCACCCCCTTGCCGCCTCGCCGCCTCACCCCCTTGCCGCCTCACCCCCTTGCCGCCTCACCCCCTCGCCCCCTTGCCGCCTCACCCCTGGCCCCCTTGCCGCCTCGCCTCCTTGCCGCCTCGCCACCTTGCCCCCTCCCCCCTGGCCCCCTTGCCGCCTCGCCTCCTCACCCCTGGCCCCCTTGCCGCCTCGCCTCCTCGCCCCTGGCCCCCTTGCCGCCTCGCCCCCTGCAGCCCATATGATTTTTCTTCTAGTCACTCATGTCCTGCGATGCATTCAGGGCTGTACCGGTGACCCTTCCTAAACAAAGATCATTCACCTTTCTATTTGTGGAAAGGAGTTCGTCTGGGTTGAAAAAACCCCCATGGCCTCAATTCTTAGAGGACATCATATCACATGGTGTGGGAGTGAAGGTCATTTAACAGTAGTGATGGTATTGTTAGTAGAATCTATCAAGCAATACTGAAACTACTAAATATACTATTGTTTCACGTGTCTTTTATCACGTTATCCTCATCTGTGGTACATCTTCCGACATGTGTTTAATGTTGACCCTATATGTTGAGTGCCACAGTCCTAAACCCCGGAAGCTTCTTCCGGTTCCCTCGACAAAAAAGCAATGCAATTTCTCCATAGGATTTATGATCGCTTAGATGTGTGTCAACCACAGACCTTATTTGGAGCTATTTTCCAAAGTCCTATGGGGAATTGCATTGGTTTTTGTCGAGGAAAAAAGAAGAAGAAGCTTACTTCGGGGTTGTAGGACGCGTCACTGTGGCGCCCTATGGTGGTAAGGTTTAAGGAAAGCGATGTCAGAGGCCAGCCAGCATCTGTTTACACGTTGAGAACAACAACTACTGGTTAGAATACAGAGGTGCAAAGCATGTGAAGACAGCTGACTGTGCAGCCAGGGTAAGAACCCCTCGACAGGTGGCAGGAGACCCAATGAAGAACAGCCAAGCTCTGAGTAACATGTTTCAGTTGGCCTTTCACAAAGCCAGACATGCACGTCCTATGCGCTCATGTGAGGAGGACATTGCGCTTCTCAAGAGGCTTGATGTTAATGTTGGGCCTGCTTATCATTCCAGAGAAGGGGGTCCCGCATCATGGAGACCATCGCTCAGGCAATCACTTCAGAGTTGTATGAAACATTGAAGGCAGCTGAATGTTGGGGTGTGCTCTTTGATGGATCAGAAGACAGGCAGGACGTGGAGCAGGACCCGGTGTGCATTGCGTCTGTGGGCAGCCAGGGAGAGCTTAGCTCAGGCTTCCTTGGGTTCATTCATTTGGGTGTGAAACGAACGGCACAGGACATAGCAGACGGGCTTGACACTGGAAACATTTCACAGTTCACCTCCCTCAAGTTCCAGCAAGACCATTTGACTATTGGTGAATGCAAGGATGAGCTGATGGTAGCGATCAGCTGACGCTGCTGCTGGACATGAAGGCAAGTGCAGGAACGAGACTGACAGGGACAAGGTTCACGGATTGAGAGTTCAGGAGTTTGATATGAATCCCTCAAGTCATGTGATCCATTTTTTATTTTTGATCCTTCAACTTGGCCTATAGAAAAAAAGAGAGGGGCCATCCTGTCTATCGAACGTCCTGCTGTTGTCCCTTCCACTGCCCAGACGCTGGCCTCTCATCCCTGATGCACATCCACTCTGCTGACAGGACAACAGAGACTGTCCGCTCAAAACCAGCTGTCCACTGGTGGATGCAAGCGTCTGATGGCAGACTCGACCAGAGAGAGGGAGGCGTGTGGCGCAGTGGATAGAGCCTTAGTGTTGGGGTCAGGGGAGCACAGGTTCAAACCCCACTGCAGTCAGCATGTCGCTGTGTCCCTGAGACCCTTCACCCACAGTGCTCCTGTGGGGATCGAACACAGTGTTGAGTGTGTGAGTCGCTTTGGATACAAACATCTAAAAAGTGACATAAATGTAATAAAGAGGAAGAAGTAGGCCTTCATCTTCAGCCACCATGTCTGCCAGAGAGGAGAGCAGTCAGGAGGGGAGTGATGGCAGCTTGTTGATTACTGGTCGTGCTAATGTTGTCTTGTGTTCACCTCTGTGTGTGTGATCTGTGTTCACCTCTGTGTGTGTGTTCACCTGTGTGTGTGTTCTGTGTTCACCTCTGTGTGTGTGTTCTGTGTTCACCTCTGTGTGTGTTCTGTGTTCACCTCTGTGTGTGTGTGTGTGTTCTGTGTTCACCTCTGTGTGTGTGTTCTGTGTTCACCTCTGTGTGTGTGATCTGTGTTCACCTCTGTGTGTGTGTGTTCTGTGTTCACCTCTGTGTGTGTGATCAGTGTTCACCTCAGTGTGTGTGTTCTGTGTTCACCTCTGTGTGTGTGATCTGTGTTCACCTCTGTGTGTGTGATCAGTGTTCACCTCAGTGTGTGTGTTCTGTGTTCACCTCTGTGTGTGTGTTCTGTGTTCACCTCTGTGTGTGTGTTCAGTGTTCACCTCTGTGTGTGTGTTCAGTGTTCACCTCTGCACGTGTGTTCAGTGCCGTGTGTCTGGCAAATAAAGTCAAGACCCTCAAAAGTTACGCTTTATTTCATTTTAAGCACCAAGCAACATCTCCAGGTGCTCCTTTGAGAACCAGGGCACAGAAGTAATGTGCACAACAGATGTGTTATAGTTGTTGTCTTTGTTGTTAAATGTACGAGTGTCCTTCAGCTTCTAAAAGATACTAGGAATCATATTGCTGCTTTGATGTTTTAGTTTAGTTTAAGAATCTTGGTCTTGTATTGCTAACGATGGTTGGATTATAACATGTGTTCCCTGATGGTTGACCTCGTCCACTCAGAGGTCGAGGTGTATGTGCCAAACTATAAATCTACACCACTGTTTGAATTCAATTATGTTCTGCTTATTCTCCCGCTCTGGCTGTTTCCAGACATGTCCGCTGTCTCCTCCTATCTTATCCTCCTGTTCCTGAGAGCATGTCACTCGCTCTTCAAGGATCCTTCATATCATTATGGCCCTTTAGTTTGATATCATGTGTGACCATTTAGAAGGAAATCACAAGTGTAACATAGTATATGCAAACCGCATTATGTTTTTTATTATCACAGACATTGCATTTAGCTGAGGCTTTTATCCCATCGACTTACAATAAGTGCGTTCGACCAACAAAATACAAGCTTGAAGAAAACAGAATCATAAAGTACATCAGGCTTCATGGAGCAAAAACATTTCAAGTGCTACTCAACTGGCTTTAGGTAAGCCAGCCCTTTGTTAGTATATAAGTGCTTTGTTAATAGTTCTATCCTCGAGGTGTAGTCGAAAGAGATGAGTTTTCAGTCTGAGCCAGAAGGTGTGTAGGCTATCTGCTGTCCTGATGTCAATGGGAGCTCATTCCACCATTTTGGAGCCAGGATAGCAAACCCACGTGTTTCTGTCAGGATACTATTCAAAGGCCCTTGACTCTGCACCCTCGTATTACCTGTTGCAATCTCCTCATTCACTGTCAGCCGCAGATTCCTCTCTTACAAATCAATATGGAGGAGGACTATAGGTCACATGAAGGAAATGAATGGCAGAACAAATAATCCCAATCCCATCCATTCCACAGGAACCCTTCCAAACCCAAACAAACAGATCCATGTGTTGTGTGTGTGGCTCCTGAATGACCTCGTTAGCGAATGCATGACGGCCAGCGTCTGAAGGCACAGGCAGCCTTCACCTTCTCATCTGCTCGTCCTGTCAGAGCGAGGACATGGAACCGATTACAGACAGGCTGATCATGAGTACCAGTGGTCCTACCCAATGAAGCCATGCCCTGCGGATATGAAGCACATGGTGAAACTGTGTTCATGTGTTGTCTTTTCCTCCACTAATGAAGTGCACACTTTAGCATTGGATAAAAGCTCATCTGCCCCCTTCACAAGCGAACATGAGAACTGGCTGAATAATTTATAGCTATAACAACTGTAGAATACATGCATTTGTAATCAGTTGGTATGCTCCACTTGAAACTTGATTGATGCATGCCAACAGCAATCCAAAGAGATTATCATCACTACGTTGCCCTTTAGTTTGATATCATGTGTGACCATTTAGAAGGAAATCACAAGTGTAACATAGTATATGCAAACCGCATTATGTTTTTTATTATCACAGACTAACACTGCTTCTCTGTGAGAATTTCATTTGGTTCCTGTTTTGCTAAATGTTGATCTGAAGAGTCCTCAGAGCTGAGTGCAGCGTTTTACACAGCCTCATCCATAGTGGAGGCTGGTCCCTGTGCCAGTGTGATGGGCCATCTGATGGGTGAGGCTTATGGATGAATTCTCTTGTATGTGGCATTTACTTCCATTCCCTATATAGGCTACCGTTGTGTCATATAGATATTCAAAGGGCGTCTTCTTCCACTGGAGAACTCAGGACATTGTCAACCTGGATCCTATTTTCCGAAAAATCCCATTCAAATCTGACTAAAATGTCATCATGCCATTCACTTCATTGCTTCTCGAGACATTGCGGAAAACGGTCCAATAAAGGACTTCCAATAAACGTGCGTTCACATGGGTTAAAGGCAGGAAGCAGCTGCGGTCGCACAGCACAGGCTTTAGTCTCATTAGCATCAGTACAGTTGGATCTAATTAGTTTGAGTAATGGACAGTAACCAACATGCATTAGTGCTAATGCCTTTCAACATGCCAGTCTCTGTAAATCCCTACGCCCACACATTCTCTAAAACCCAAGACCACATTCCACTTCAAGACTTGTTCTGCTGCCACACTGTCAGCATGCCACACACAACCATCACACGCCTGCACTAGACTGAACATCATCTCTAAACTAATAAAGGTTTATTAGGAGGCCAGGGTATATTCTGTTTAATTTTAATTTCAAAGCTGCCAATCCATTCATTGCTTTAGCAATAAAGTATGGCAGGTTCTAGAAGGGTTCTGTGATATACAAGTTTAATAAGACAAACGTTTGGGATCAGGCGGAGATGGGGACATGGTTGGAAAGAAGAGACAAGTTTCAAAATGGCAGTTCAAACCTAGGAAACACTAATATCTGAACTTAGATCAAACCAGAGTTCAGGGAACAAAAGGACCAATGAAATGATTTCAGTTTGAACTGACAGCCATTACTATGCCGGTCCCATTTACTGAGATGACACTGTGGAGGCCTGGAGATGACCTGGGGAGCTTACACTTCTCCTCAGCCCATTAGGTCGTTGGTGCTGATAGTTGGGGAAGTCCAGTACAGACAGATCAAATTCATGGAGGTGCTCAGCTAATAATTACTATCATTGCGCCTCCCCGATGATAGCGAAGTCATTTGGAAATGTCTTGTTCTACTACAGCCAACTGGCTGTTACGAGATATTTAAAATGAGTCCAGCCACTACTTCTCTGACCCTTAAGAATAAGTACCTGAGAGGAATCAGGAACCCGCTTTCAAAGCCTTTGTGGAGATAGTGCTTTAAAAATACTTATCAATCAAAAGCAATCAGACAGCGAGTTATTGAAAACACACTTTGTTGGCTTCATATGTATTTATTAGCATAATACAGTGACGCAGAGATCTACATGTAAAGGTAATGCTTTTTGCTGTGTGGCGGTTGGAAGTTAAGAAGGCTACACAGGACCACGATTGGTTACATTTGATTAAACAGGGACCGTTATGGTATCATGGAAGATCACCTGACACCACCTAATAGCCTTCTCAGGGAGGTTACAATATTACGTACCAGTTTAGTCAACAGGACAAGAAGCAACCGTAGAAAAGCATGTGGCTAATCTCACTGCTAGAAGAAGAGATGAGTTCTCTCAATGGACAGTCAGGGGCCAAATGACCTCAAAGCCCCCCAGTAATGAAGCATGACACTCATTCAGCAAGCACACACTCACCTGCCTACCCGACAGAGAGCAGCAGTACTGTCCTCTGCCCCTGTCTTCCTGCTGTGAATGTGTGAACACACACCACACTATAAGACGCAGTCATCCTGAGGTCGCTGCCCCCCCGCATTGCACTCTAATGCAGAGATTTCCGTCATTTTTTGAGCCGCAGTAAAAACATTTACATTAAAGGAATCGTGCAGCACACCAACAACCACAATGGAACACATGACACCGCCTGATACACTGGTTCTGAAGTGACTGGAAACTGCTTTGAAGAGGATGTGTGATCTCGTTGGGATCATGGCAGTTGGATAGCATTTCCCCACACACCAAGATGGATTCTCAGTGAAAGTAAATCAAACAAAAACAATCTGTATTTCCTCGAGCTCACCATGATTACCTTCGTTGGACGACCAATCAAACTTGGCTCATCATCTTATGTAAGAACCCAGTTCATAGTCTTTTCACATGTGTATTCTGTTCGTCTCGTAACCTCTCCCGCACATCTCTGAATTCTATATCTGAAATGACCAAGGTCGTTATGGCGCTGCCACCCGCTGGCATGGCAGAGTATTACATTACTTAGCCAGCCGCCAATGGCATGCGCAGACGCTCAACTATGGAAAATTATCTGTAGCAGTAATTAATATTTGTTTGGGCCGATTAAGTGATATCGGACAAGTTCCATAGGCCCAACTGACGCTCCTTCATGGCACAGTTACGCAATGATAACATATTTGTATTCCCTCCATCCCTTCCTGCATCATTTTATCGATGTATTTCTCTCTATCTCTGTGTTTCCATCCTTCCTGCAGACCTGAAGCCGCTGAGCTCAGACAGCCAAGGTGATCTTGACTGAGGCCAATTAGCCCCCCCGC
>CM070495.1:1110000-1112500 GCA_036324585.1 Champsocephalus esox | reverse complement strand
GATGTTCTGTATGAACTATTCACCTTTCTGACTCACCCAGCCTTATCAACCACGTGAAATGGTTCAGTGTTGTTTCTGCTGGCTGGCAGCGCTGCCGTGTGTGAGCCGGCAGACTCAACTGAAGAGCGCTATATTGACTTGTGAAACATCTGCCCTGAGCAAGATCAAACCTCTTCATCTGCCCTGAGCAAGATCAAACCTCTTCATCTGCCCTGAGCAATGAGCCAGGGGCCAGGAGTGGACTCTCTGCAGCCATACAACAAGCTGAAGACAGACGCATTTTCATTTAGCAGGTGGGGAGAAAATGTAACTTTTGAAAGATCAAATTACATTTGTTTTCCTCACACTAATAAAGGTTGAAAACAATTATCAAAAAGTTAGCGCACTGTTCGCTTCTGTTGACAAACCTCAGATAAAGCTCTGTGAAGTAACAATGGCTATGCACAAATCATTATCATTGGTTCTTCAACGTTGGTGGTCACCCAAAGTTAAATACTTTGATTACTTTCAATTCCATCTGAGCAGTGTTCATTTCTTGAACCCAACGAAACAAAGTATGGACTTCATACGACCAGGAACTGTCAGTGTTACATGTGCACTGAGCAGCATCCATACCGTTCTACCAAGGAGAGCTGGTAGTGAGTGGGACTAGAGGACTGCATACTTTAATTTTTCAAAAGCATTGGTTGTGGTTACCTTATCTGAAGACTTATAAAGGTTTATGTTGTACTCGTGAGTAGAACTTTAAAAGATTGTAGACAAATAAAGTATTTCTAAACAATGATTGACACAAACACACAGGGCTGCATGTTGACACATGTTGGTGTCAGCTGATAACAGACTGACATCAGCAGCGGCAGCGCCAGGGTATGGCTGGGGTAGGCTACAGCCATACCAAGAAATGGCTTAGCCCCACCTTAGCCCGACCATGACAAATTATGTTAAAGTAAGCATGTTGAGAACATTGTGGATTGAGGATTGTGAAAATCTACCGGTCGTGTCCACAACACACAAACTGATCCTGCTGTAATAACAAGTGCACGTTACTGACGCAATATGGCTGAGACCTTTCGGGCTTATCCTAGAGGGGTGCAAGGAATAGTCGTGGGGGAGTTTTATACACTAAAGGTGTGGACATTCTCTGGCATTATAATATCAGCGCGGCCGCGGTCAGATCAAAATGCCTGCGAATGCAATTTGAACAGACCTACAGCCAATCAGAGCAACGAAACGTTGGGTCTGCTGCGTCGTGCATTACTGATATGTCGATACGTCACGTTCACAGTGAAGAGCCCCCAAACTCGCGCCGAGTAAATTGCAGCAGACAGACAGCAGAACTTCTAGGATTAATTGTATATTTCGGATGGATAGATGTGTTCTTAAACGCCCTCGCATTGAGGTACAAGTCGAACAGGTGCCAGAGTCACACGACCCACCTGAAGAGTGAATAGTGAGTGTTGAATATATTTTGTAATAATGGGTCATTTGAAAAAGTGTTTTGTATGACAATAGAGATACAGGCAACCTGTTGTGTGCTGCGTCTGTCTGTCTGTCTGTCTGTCTGTCTGTCTGTCTGTCTGTCTGTCTGTCTGTCTGTCTGTCTGTCTGTCTGTCTGTCTCTCTCTCTCTCTCTCTCTCTCTCTCTCTCTCTCTCTCTCTCTCTCTCTCTCTCTGCGTAGCATGTTGTAACAACGTGGAATTAGCAGAATAGGCTATTGTACTGTTTAACTCACACCTGTTGCTCTCGATGTAATTTAGCTGATAAAAGGAGACGAATAAAAGTTAATAAAAGCCTCACGTGTGGCGTTTCACTGTCAAGGGGTGCGATATAGTGTGTATGTAATTACATTACAAATACTGACTTGAGCCCCACCACTGTATGGGTTAGCCCTACCATAGTTACCCAACAAAAATACTCTGGCGCCGCCACTGGACATCAGCATGTCGGAGTCCACCAGGAGAACACAGGCCTGTGAGCCGTGTGCAGACATGCCTGCACTGAAGCGCGCTGTTGGCCAGCAGCCGCTCTGGAGGATGCTCCTTTGGCTTCTCCATGCAATCCTGTTTAGTGGAGACGATTGGGCGGACATCCTAATTCCATGGCGGATTAGCGATGTAGGGAGAAGTTAATTTGCTCTGCATGTAGAGGAGCTTGTGTGAGCTCATGGGATGATCCAGGATCTCAGTCGCTCTCACAGCATATGGTGATAGGGTTGGGTCATCGGCAGGAATGCATGCGCTCTAATAGGCTGAGTCAGAAAACACACATCTGCTCCCTGAGGTGTGTTTGGAGAAGTGCATGTGTGTGACAGCGACCCCCCTGTCCTTGTGTTGCTCCCCAGTGTAATTACAGCCCTTAAAGATGAAGGATCACTCACTATTAATGAATCAATAGACACCACGCGGGGGGAGAGAGGGAAAGCAGACGCAAGCAGGTGGTACATTTGCAGAATGCAATACATCCATTTTGGGGAGTGCAAACATCATTATCTGATGTTCA
>CM070495.1:1097500-1107500 GCA_036324585.1 Champsocephalus esox | reverse complement strand
TAGAGGGGGTTTGGTTTGTGATGGGTAAGACCCCTACTGTCGAGAGGGGGTTTGGTTTGTGATGGGTAAGACCCCTACTGTCTAAAGGGGGTTTGGTTTGTGATGGGTAAGACCCCTACTGTCTAGAGGGGGTTTGGTTTGTGATGGGTAAGACCCCTACTGTATAGAGGGGGTTTGGTTTGTGATGGGTAAGACCCCTACTGTCTAGAGGGGGTTTGTGATGGGTAAGACCCCTACTGTTGAGAGGGGGTTTGGTTTGTGATGGGTTAGACCCCTACTGTCGAGAGGGGGTTTGGTTTGTGATGGGTAAGACCCCTACTGTCTAGAGGGGGTTTGTGATGGGTAAGACCCCTACTGTTGAGAGGGGGTTTGGTTTGTGATGGGTAAGACCCCTACTGTCTAGAGGGGGTTTGTGATGGGTAAGACCCCTACTGTCGAGAGGGGGTTTGTGATGGGTAAGACCCCTAGTGTCGAGAGGGGGTTTGGTTTGTGATGGGTAAGACTCCTACTGTCTAGAGGGGGTTTGGTTTGTGATGGGTAAGACCCCTACTGTCTAGAGGGGGTTTGGTTTGTGATGGGTAAGACCCCTACTGTCTAAAGGGGGTTTGTGATGGGTAAGACCCCTACTGTCTAGAGGGGGTTTGTGATGGGTAAGACCCCTACTGTCGAGAGGGGGTTTGGTTTGTGATGGGTAAGATCCCTACTGTCTAGAGGGGGTTTGGTTTGTGATGGGTAAGACCCCTACTGTCTAGAGGGGGTTTGTGATGGGTAAGACCCCTACTGTCTAGAGGGGGTTTGGTTTGTGATGGGTAAGACCCCTACTGTCTAGAGGGGGTTTGGTTTGTGATGGGTAAGACCCCTACTGTCTAGAGGGGGTTTGTGATGGGTAAGACCCCTACTGTCGAGAGGGGGTTTGGTTTGTGATGGGTAAGACCCCTACTGTCGAGAGGGGCTTTGGTTTGTGCCTCACACAGGTTACATTGAAATCAGACATTGACCCAAAATATTGGTCACTAACATTTATTAGTTTGTGACGTTGGAAAGAAAGGCGATGAGGTAACTAAAATCTTCTGAGTATCTTTTAGTTACCAATAATATCCATTAAAAGACAAACCAACTGATCCACTGGTGTGATGCTCTGATTACCCTCGCCCAGCAGGACACAAGCTGAAGAGCTATTCTGATATTGCTCTTTCCATTACTTGTCACGACAAACATATGTGAATCCCGCTCTGGAAACGTTGCAAAATAGTTTTAAAAATCTGTTTATGATCCATGCGGTGAATACTTTTGATCTTACCTCAACTGGATAAGATCTGTCTGGGCCTTCCCAGCAGGCCCAGACAGATCTTTCTAAATCAAAGCAGGGCTGATTTCTGAGTGGAGATATTCACTTCAGATCATACAGGATCCCCCGGTGGTCATGGTGGAAGTTTATTTTCCTAGTCTGTGAGTGATGTGGTTTTTCAAAGTCCTACACATAGCACTTCTCTGCCTTCAGGGGCACGGCAGGGAGTGTCGTTTTCTCATTGTTGCTCACACCTTGGACAGTTGGATCAGTAAAACCATGCAGGGACCGAAACTGCAGCTCACAATGACAACACAATACCTATCAGAAATGAAACACAGATTTCTGCAATGTGCAAATATTATAGTGTTCAATTTTAAACAGAGGAACACTGGATCCTGCAAAAACTCTTCAATCTAGAAATGTTTATACGGTCAAACCATACGTATGAGGATTGGGACTTTATCGCAAATAAAAGACAAACAACTAAAATAGCAGAAGTGCTTGCTGTGCAGTTGTATTATCAACCATCAACATGCAATTATTTCAAGGATTTATAGTACATTTTATTCTAACCAAAGTTTTTGGTGATTTTATTATTATCTATTCTATGTTTCTTACCATTGGATTTCATATGTTTTAACTTTATTAATAGGCCATGTATTATTTTCCCTTTTCACAGTGGATAAAAAATGATTGTTGAAGAATACATTGTTGGGTCAGCGCTATAGCTTGAGTTATGTGGGGACAGGAACATTTTCTATCTCCACAGAACAACCTGTCGGCCGTCATCAAGTCCTTGTAGAGCTGAACAATACTGACTAAGTGGCTCTGCAACAAGAACACCCCCCATGAGGGACATGTATTCACTATTACATTAGTACTAATAGTAATAATAATACAAGTCTACCAATGACTATACTTGTACTGTACATACTGTATTTATTAGGTTGTGACAATAACTCAAGGTGCATTATCCAATAATTTATTTACTTATTGGCTTCTAAAGTTGCCAATTTATCTAAGCTGAATATTTTAGATATGTTTGAGTTCACCGACTATTGCAAAGAACCATCTGAAATATTTCACTGGAAACTGGAAAACGGACTAAAACATACCGAGCAGGTAAGTCACGTCTATCAGGCTACCTTCAACCACACAGAACAAATGTTGACTTTAATTACATGTATTATGTCAACAGATTTCACAGAGCTACAGCAGGTTAGTTAAAAGCAATAATATTAAATTGAACCAAATATTTGTTATTGAAACTTGATAGTATTCAACTAACCTAGTACAGTTATGTGAAATCTGTTGACATAATACATTTGAGTTTTTCTGAACTTTCCATGATCAAAACTTTCTCCGGATCAGAACTAACTGCTCCTACAGCAGGGTCTAACCTCTCTAGAAGACCCCAGTGCAGTCGGCGTGTGGTCACAGACACCTACAGCTCCTCACAGGACACATTTGTTGAAGCCTGACGACAACAATGTTCACGTCATTCCAACGAGCTAGCTTGATCCCACCTGGTCCTCTCTGGGTGCTTAGCTGTGTTATCAAGGTCACAAAGTAAATGCATATGGAACTGCAGCAGGGCGATTAAAGAGGCGTCTGAAGCCTTTGTGCACAGAGGCTGTCTCTCACCGTGTGGCAGACGCACCTTGTGTTTACAGGGATACGACACCCTGCTTCTCCATCCCGCCATGTTGTCACGGCTTGTCAGATGATGTATGACAAGTCCTGGAAATCTCTAGCCGAGATGATCTGGGCCAAATGACTCCATGTTTGATGGAGTCATTTTAATATTTCAGGCATAATTAATAAGCAGGAGCATCGCTTCCCCTCAGCAGAGGAATCACACTCAACGTCAACAGCAGAGACATGAGACAGAGCGCCCTGCCCGTCATCGCTCTCTCTCACACACACATGCACGCACACATGCACACACGCATGCACACACACACGCAAGCATGCACGCACACATAAGCATGCACCCACACGCAAGCACGTACGCAAGCACGTACGCATGCACGCACGCATGCACACGCGTGCGCACGCACACATGCACACACACCCATGCATGCAATCCCGCACACACACACATGCACGCGCCTACACACACGCACACACACGTACACACGTGCACACACATGCACGCACACGCACATTCATATGCACACACACACATGTGCGAACACGCACACACACGCATGCACATGCGCACACACACACATGCACACACGCACGTACAAACACATGTACACACACATGCACATACTCATGCACACACACATGCATGCACACGCGCACGCACGCACAGATTCATGCACACACGCACATACGCACACACGCGCACACATCGCGCACAACAACGCATGCACAAACACACACACGGATGCACACACGCACACATATGCACGCGCACACTTACACATGCGCACGCACACACACATATGCATGCACGCACACACGCACATTCATACGCACACACGCGCAAACACGCACACTCACTCATGCACATGCGCACACACACACACGCATGCACGTACGTACACACACGTACACACACATGCACATACTCATGCACGCACACACACACATACACATGCATGCACAGATTCATGCACGCACACACGCACGCACACACACAGCTTGGATGGATAAGACAGGAGGCCTAGGGCATAGCCTGAAGTCAAAGAGTGAGGAATGAGCGTACACAGTCACACACACAACAGTGTGTGAGTGATGTGCGGCAGTGTGGATGTGGAATGAGAAGAGATCGGGGAGAGGAGGAAATCTGAGCTCATAGAAACTGAATTCACAAACGGGAGAGAATGACTGCCATTGCCGACAGTCGACACATGCAGCTCTGCAGTGGGGGAGTTATCGCTGAGTGTGGTGTGGGGGGGTTATCACTGAGTGTGGTGTTGGATAATATGAGCACATTGTGATGGCCACAGGAAGGAACATGGGGTCAGAGATGGAGGTCAGCAGAGGTAAAAAGCCTCTTCCTGGAATATCAGAGCTGAGCAGAGCTGCAGTCAGCTGGAAGTTTTTCAGACACGTAGACTCTTCACAAATCACCAGCGGGGTCACTGCTGATGTATTTAATGTCGTAGAACAAAACGTGATCTGTCTCTTCGATTTGTGTCAAACACAGACCTTATTTGGAGCTATTTTCCAAAACCCTATGGAGGACTCCCATTGCTTTGTATCGAAGGAACCGGACGTGGTAAACATGCTAACTTACTTCCGGGTTTTAGGACTGTGGTTCTCTATAGTAAATTGCTCATTCATTCAACTCCACAACAAGTACCAATGTTCTGACAGGTAACAGATTCCTCCACGTTTACCACTTTCATTTATATCATAATCTAGTCTCCTTCTATTGGTTGCATCTAGTGCTGCGTACCGGTACGCCGAACCGGTACTGGACTTGTAAAAAGTTTCGGTTGAAGTCCGGTTAAAACCGGAACGTCGGGAACCGGTACTTGGACTCGCAAAAAAACTAGCACTTACGTCTATTCTGGTTTCTGTGGTTATTTAAACATTCCCTGATAAACGTTATTCAGCGTCAATAAATGAGTGCTAATCCCAGTGTGCTCAGTGTGCAACATCACATGTCATTTCACCTTCGATTCACGGTTTGAAAACGTAGCATTTCGCCACATGCTAATGCTAACCGGAAGTGAATGATTTTCAGAATAAAAGTATTAAGTTAATAGTGTGCACTTCCGGTTTTTTCAGAATAAAATTGATTTAAATTAAATAGTGTATTTAATTCAAAATTACACCATATCAACATTGATTTTAATTTCTAACAGTATGTACATCACTATGTATGTAGTATGTACTGTATAATGTACACATGTAGAGTTGTAGAAAATACATGGTGTACAGACAGTACAGTACACTCTGACTGTACAGCCACTACAGTGTATACTGTATAGTAGGTGTGTAACAGTGTAATGCGTATAGTCAACTCTACTACTACACTCTACCTTTCAGCAGCGTTTTAGGGATTTAGGCTCAGTCAGCTCAGGGACTGTTTGGTTTCTTTAGTTTGGTAAATTAAATAAATGTTTGAACTTTGTTGTAGTTCACTGTAGTTGCTGTCATAAGTCATTCTTGCTGTCATAAGTCGTTTTTTTTTACATTTGTACTTTGTAGAGAAATGTAGACACAAGTTGGAAGGGAGCACAATACACCTGATGAGTTTGAATTTGAGTTGATTATGAGTTCATTTTCAATTGATAATTAGCTCACAATAAGTTCACTTTAGTTACTCACACAACTTGTCACAATTCATGGGTTCAGGTCCGGACTTATAAGTCCGGACCTGAACCTGAACTTCTGGACTTGAGTCTGGACCTGAACCTGAATGTGAGTCCAGGTACGCAGCACTAGTTGCATCGATCAATTATATATATATCATTTAGTTTTGGTGAAAGAGCTAGTGAGGGGGATGGGGATCAACACATCCTCACTCCCAGGTCGGCCTATGTTGACGTTATGTCAAGTCCCCTGTGTCGGCTTTTTCCAACGCAAGAGGGGGGGCGGCCCTTAGCGTACATTTTCAACTTTCCGCGATGTACATGGGCTTCTATATCGCTCCCCAAACGTATGTTGAAGACGACTTGAGATCGCGAGCGAATGCTCTCCGCAGATCTATTCTCACAGCGTTTATCAACCTTTTTCTTACTCAATATCAAGCCACACTTATTGTTTTTACTTCTTTATTTTAATTGAATAATGTCTAGGACTTTTGTTGCCGTCAGTTATGGGGAGAGAAGGGGCTCAGAATATTGAAATATGTATTGTTTCATCGTTTTTTCCTTCTAATGTTGTATTATTTTCTAAACCACACACTGTTATGTACTCAACAATAACACATAATTATCCTTGTTTATTTATTTGTTTGATTAATAAACACAAGTTGGAGTCAGTCAGGACCGAGGGTCGGAGCAGCTCATTTGCTTTAGAAAATATTAAACCGGAAGTAAGTATTCTCTCCGCTTCGCTTGTGCAATGTAACTTTTTTCAATAAAATATCAAAGTCTCCCAGTCCGTGACTTTTTCTGAAAGTGTGTTATGTAGCACCTATGTTGTTAAACATTGCATTCTAATCGCGGGATTTGACGGTGTTAGGTAGGCCTATACAAAAACCTCTGGCAGTTCTAGTGTTAAGGTAATTAGGTACAGTAGAAGCCCTTTTTTTATCAGTAACACATTTAGCAGTTGAACATAAAAGTCAACTAACTGAGGGTCACTTGCAATGACAGTGTATTTTTTTTAACATGGTCCATATAATGTGAATACATGCAGAAGTAGACAGTAAGAGGCCCCTGACATCAGGCCTATACTAAAATAGTAGGGGCTTTTAACAGCTCGCCAATTTACAGGCATCCTCTGCAGAGCAGTATGAATAGCCTTAAAAAACAAACAAACCACTCCGTGGTAACGAGAGTCATATTTCTGACCCTTATGCCCTAAGTGAAGCCGTCAGTCCCATCTGACTGACCCAAGGGTTTGGTGCTGGTGTGACAGGAAGGCTTCCAAGTGTTCAAAGCAGATGTCAAGCTTTCAGTTCATGGCTCGATGGGAGCAGACCCACGTGAGACAGTATCAACGGCTGTAATGTTCAGTTTGAGGAATGTCATTCTCTCTGGGAGCAGTAAATGGTGTCCATTCTCGGACCAGACCATTAATGTCATGTAGAGCAGCCATA
Source organism: Champsocephalus esox (assembly GCA_036324585.1). Lineage (NCBI taxonomy): Eukaryota > Metazoa > Chordata > Actinopteri > Perciformes > Channichthyidae > Champsocephalus > Champsocephalus esox. The sequence continues at coordinate 1,100,481 of CM070495.1, read as the reverse complement.
GCATCTCTGTGACTGCACTCAGCCGGACTGCAGCAGGCAGAACTGGGTGACTCTTAGTGAAGCCGTCCGAGGCCACAGACAAAATGGAACCACGTACTAACAAAAGGGACACAGGGTCATCAATGTCTCTCTTTACCATTGGCCTAATCATAAAACAAATCAGTGGGAGAAATGTGGAACACTAATCCATCATGTGAAATGTTGAGTTAATTTAAATCATTACTTATGGGTTCCACAACCACACACATGGATTGACATCGATGTAATACATTAAAGGTGGGGTAGGTACGTTTCAGAAACCGGCTCGAGATTAGGGCGATTTGGCCTAAAAATAAAACCTCGATTTTTTTTAACTCATGGACAATTTTCGATTTAAACCTCGATTTTTTTCTAAACAAACCAGACCAAGGCAACATTTCAATAAATATTTTCTTTAATAACACAATAAAAATAAATGAGATTACCAAGTATTCTAGACCTCTGTGAACAAATCAGTTGTTCAAGAATAAAAAAAATAAAAATAAAAACAGCACCACGGCACTTGGCTGTCATTAATGTGCAAAGATTCTTTTTAAATCAAACTGAAAAAAAAATCTCTTGTAGGCCATCCCTGAAAAAACTTGTAAAATGAAATACAACAAATAATAAATAATGATAATGAAATGAATAATAAAAAAATACCCTCAAACAAAATAACAACCCTTTAACTTTCTAGGAAGTTGTCTTTCTACAGACCTTACACAGAACAGTTGTTTGTTCTATGTATGACCGCTTGTACCCGAACCACTTCCATACGACTGAAGTAGCACCTTTTTTAGGAATGAGTTCTTCATCTGTGTTCGTGGACATTTTTATGGTACGTCTGTCGGTGAAGCGGTGAATGTGATTGGAGTATAGGCCATGTGACTACCCAATCTGCAGCTCTGCACATGCGCACAGTGTTATAAATTAAAATCAATGTTTTTGATGGCATAAAGTACCTTAAACATACCGTCAGTTTAAATGCTGTTTTATACTGAAAAACCAGAAGTTCTCGTGCGCAGTTGTTAAGCTTTTATTCTGAAAATCCTTCACCTCCGGTTAGCATTTAGCATGTGGCTAATATACCATTTACTATAGAGGTGAATTTAGTAGCGATATGACACGGAGTGTTGCACACCGAAACCTACTGATTCCAACAATACAACTACTGTATAGACGTCGAGATATTATTATTGCTGAATATTAAATGAAGGTACAGTTTATTTGAATACGTTTGTTTACAGACGTGGGTAGCATGAGACAACAACCGGAACTACCAGAAATGAAACCAGCCGTGAAGTTTTTCCTGTATTGAGTATTGATTACAGCGTTCAAAACCATATTAAATGAAAAGTCATGAAAGAGATAAGGAGGAGAAAAGGCGTGTTTAGTTATATATGTAATGTACAATGTCTGAGTCCTCTGTTATGCTGAACAACGAACACAGCATAACAGCTGCAGATCGGGCTAGTCACAGGCAATGTGGCTGTGTTTTGTGCGCGTTCTGGAAAGTGAGAGAGTAAGCTACTACGGAGTCCCTTAAAGTCTAGAAATGTTTTTAAATCGCGGTTTTTCGGTTCAGCCATTTCACAAACCGTAGGAAAGTAAAAATGCAAATTAATCGTGAAAACCGAAAAAATCGCCCAGCCCTACTCGAGATACACTTTTTGTTATATTCCATGGAATGCTCTTAACATCCCGATAGCAATGAATATTTTAAGTTCTTTGACAAAAAATCCATACAAAAATGTCATCTGTGGAAGCCAACTAAAGACAACTAAAATGCTGAGGTGGTACCTTAAACAGTAATAACAAGAGACACTTTAATAAAAAGCAATGTTCATATCTAAGCTACCGAGGTCACAAACAATGCAGCAGACATTTGACAAATTGCAACAGATAGCATAACGTTCGACCTTCTCTTCCCTGGTTCACGCTCAGGTCTTTCACACTCTGCAGCTTGCTACAAGTGATCTCTACCAGCTGAGATTGCTCCAGTGCTACTTGAGTTCTCTCAGACTGGACAAAGCTCCTCCATACCACAAAGACAGAGGCTTCTTCATTTGTGGATCCCACAGAAATATAATGCTGCAGGTAATTATGTTTTTTCAAAGTGTATTTGCATGCAAATCATATCAAATAATGTAGAATAATACAGTAATTATATAGCGCTTGTCTCTGCTAAACGACTACGATCACAATGTGCTTTATGGAAAACCATCAGTATTTGCTCCATCAATTATAAACAAATATATCCACATGTGTATTGGATGGATACTAACAGTTCCTTTTCTCACCAACACGCAGCCAGAGCAAGATGCTGCAGCGTGGAGGAGGCAGAAGCTGCCAGTCTCCACATCAATGGCCTTATTTGTTCACACTAATTACACTAATGTGTGAAAACGAATGTGCTCATGATTAATTGATGCTGAAAAGTTAGAACCTTTAGCCATGGGGATGAAATTAACAGCCAACATTTCCATTAAATCACATTTCATGTTCACATGGAGCCCAAACTCCATCAGGACTGACCTTTTGATTGGACAGAAAAACACTCGATGAAGTGCAACACACACTAATAATTTGCATGTGTGATAGTGGAATACATAGGTTTGAATGCAGGACTTATCTAACCCCCCTCCACCCTGTGTAGGTTCATTTATATGTGTTTTATTATTTATGTTCAGCTTTGCTTTGAACCTTTTCCCCTTGTATCTTCCATGTGTGTGTTGTTGGCAAAATGACTTAACTTCAGTTTTAAAGAATAACCGGTTCCCTCTTGTTCCTTCTTCAACCATCATCTCCAAGTAGAATGAAGTGTCTCATTCAAACAGGTCAGAGTGGTGTAAGAAATAAAATCAATATATGTCGGAACTTAAAATGAATACACTGTTTTAGTTTGAAACTGTTTTATTCTGAAAGCGGATGTTCACGACGTAGTCAACACTCTTGACTTGCGG
>CM070495.1:967500-1092500 GCA_036324585.1 Champsocephalus esox | reverse complement strand
CAGATAGCTGCAGTAACTAAAACACATGAGGAGAGATCACGTTCGTTGTAACTGTGCGTGAGTTTAGAATGCTCGGGCTAACGCTAACGGACCTGAAGGCAGCACACTCAGTCAATGAGAGACGGTTACTGTTCACTTGAGCATCAAGTGTAACTCTAATCATCTGCGCAGCACTGCTGTCTCGTGTAGGTGGATTAGCATTGACTTGGCGAGAGATACAGTACGTAACCATATTGCTACAATACGAGTGTTTGTTAGTATGACTATGAAAGAAGTACTAGCTCAGTCGTCATGCAACGTGGTGGAAGGATGTAGCAGAGAGCAATGCTGAACCCACGTGGAGCAGATCCAGGTCCCGGTGCAGATACAGACTTAACTGGTGTTGAGTATTATAATGTGCTCTTTTATTATTACATTGCATTTAGCTGACGCTTTTATCCAAAGGGACTTACAATAAGTACATTCGATCACACTGGCGCCGCAGCATTGGATCAGTGGGGCAGACGGTGTGTGGGACATGCTCCAGGCCATCTTTATAATGGCTGTGAAACACACCAGGACTCTGGTGACTCTGGTGATTGAATACAGAATCACCTTAAGATCATGTCCTAGCTGTCCTGGTGCTTTCTCCATCAAACAGCATCACCGTTATAAGCACATGGTGTCCGCCCACTTGGCACCTGAAAACTAGATCTTCAATGTACAATATTTTAATATAACTACTGCAGTCTGTTCAAACAGTTTGTTTGTACCACCCCATCAACAAACACCATGTCTGGATGATGATCTCTTTAAGAGTCAAGCAGTTAGTATTCTCCCTCCTTCTGTTTGTCACTCGTCTGATCACAGCAGCGTCTCAAGTCAACTGTTCCCTTCTGTCACTCCTGCGGCGTCTTTTATATTTATCCTACCACACAATACGGCACCTTTGTTTTATCTCTGTTTATAAAAGCTCTACTTCCCCAATCTGTGTCCTATTTATCATTTCAATCCCTGTCCCCGTCTGCCTCGCAGCACTCTGATATGTGTGCTCTTGATTTCCACCCTTCCTGATGGAGTTCCCATCACATCTGAGTCATGTCTCCCATCAAGGACAACAGAGCATCATGCTTCTTCACTCAGGTTGAGAAGTCAGTCAGCTCTGCTTTGGTAGAGGATGTCCTGGAGATGCCTGGAGGCGCGGAGCAGCCCAACATGCTGGAGAGTACATTATCGCACATTACTGTCAAAACGGATGTCCTTCCACACATCACACATCCTGGCGCTAAGCGGGAGAGCACAGAGTGTTTAAGTGTGTGAGGAAACTGAGTGAGCTGGTGGAAAATCTTGATCTCAAAAGTATTCTTCTCACAAAGAAGCCCTAAAAGCCTTTATTGTAGCAGCTAATGACGTTCCATTAGGCGACGCCAACATGACAGCTCCTTCTATCGATTCCCCAACCTCCAACAGCTAAAGCAGCATCCCCCCTGTGCCTCTGAACTAAAGAGAGTGCTGTGGTGCTATGATGTGGTAGAGTCCGCATTGTCCTTGAATGGTGGGAACTTTGGGCAATGAATTCTTCTTTGTTAATAGTTTTTTCATTCTGTTTCTGTTTTGCTGCACTTTTGTATATTGAACGTTTGAATATCTGACAAATCTAGACCATGTAGGCCCCTGGAAACTAGACATATATTACATAACCTTTCTAACCCAGTGGCCTGCAGTGAGACTTTACAAATATATAATTGATCAATCCTCTGCTTTGAGAGGGAAGGAGGAGCTGCATACTAACGCTGGGCTGAGCAGAGGAGCCAGCAGGAGCTCTCAGAAGTAAGAGATAGATAGTTGAGGGTTATGTTCCATCATCCAGAACCGCCGATATCCCATTACCCCTAGAACCGCCGAGGGGGGTCATTTCCATCCCCCTATCACAACAGTGTCAGCATGTAATTTTTGAAACATTTAATTTGTTCAATTGATCATTTCCTTATATACTAAGTACTAATTTAAAACTTAGTTAATGGAGTTCATTTTTTTAAATTGCTTCAGTTTTTAATCATAACAGATCAAAAGTTCAGATTCATTTTTACAATGGATCAATAAATGGTGCGCTTTTACAAACAAAAAAACAACATAATTAATACATTTTAACAAACTACTAATAGTTTATTAACTACATTTTTCAAATGTTACATTAACTCTGGATAATAACACAGGCATAATAAACGGGGCCTCTCTTTCAGTCCCTCTCCTGACAGCCGGTCAGCATCAGTCTCATGATACTGATGATACTGACTCATTGAATCCATGATTAGTTACATGTATTTGAAAACGCAGTGGAGTAAAAATGACCCCCTTGGCGGTGACAGTGTTAAGAGCTATCAATGAGGCAGGCTAAGATATGTGCTGAGAAAAGTCTTGTTGTTGACTAATATGTCTGGATGTCATCAGCAAAGCAATTGTAAGAAAATCATGGGAGTTGCAAAAAAGGAGGTGGTCTCCGTTACAGAAATGATACCGTCCCATTAGTTTAAAGTGGGCCTATTATGCTATATTGGAAATATATATTGTAGGGCCATACCTATACAAAACATGTCTGTGAATTGGTTGGCTTAAAATACCAAACAGATCACCCATTGTTGCCATGACTCATACTGCTCATACCCCTCTTTTGCAGCCCTGTTGCAAACAGGCTGATTCTGCTTTAAGGCGAGACACCCCAGGTGAATAGGGTAATGTTTTTAACTTAAAGGTAGCAGCTAGAAATATCTCCAGTTAATTACTTACAATAAGGCAATTGTTTTTTGTATTACAAGTCTTCTGAAATAGCATGTTTAAATATGCAAATTATCCATTATCTCATTAAATATGCACATATTTTAACACATTTCAGGAATCGAAATCTGAACTTTGGATAAAGCCAGGTTCAAAATTCTTGTTCCATGTTGTAGTCATATTAGTATCTAAGGCTTTTACAGATTGGATTTTGGATCTCTTTTTATCACTCCATAAATCAGAAAATACTGTCAACAGCCCTAAAATATCCATTTCCGCCATGTTTTTAGGTATACAATGTTGTATAATTCAGGCTATGAATGATATATGAACAAACCCTTCTGTAAAAGCCTTCATAATATTGATAGGAATATAACTGGAAGGTTTGGTGTATGTATACATGCTACTGAAGTTGAAATGTTGAACTCAGAGTAGGAGAAAAAACTCATTTTGAGAAAACAACCTTTAAAGATTGCAGTGAGGCGCTAGCTAAACCCTCCTGTTCTTTGGATGATAGCTTGCGCCTTGACGCACTCCGTGAAGGTATTTCATGTTCGGGGTCATTTGTTTTTTGTATAACCTTGCTTCGTGCAAGTGACAATTGTTGTTGTCTTCTCTGTGAACGTTTTTTTTGCCGTTCTTTTGCCATTTTGAGATTTCAATTTCTAGCGGAAAGCTAACCAGAAAGTGTTTTAGCACACCACGTGACGCATCTGAACGAATCACGTTGTCAGAAATTGACACCAGCCAATGAGATTTCGTTTCTTGGTTTAAGACCCCTTTGTGCTTTCACGATTGGTTGCTGATACAAAGGAAATGACCATATTTGGATCTGATGAGATTGTGCAGGAGAGACGGAGATTTCCAACGATACCTCTGATGACATGGTGCACACAGCGGTCGCGGTACTTTATGTTACGTTAGAAAGCTAACTTTTGGTGAATTTAGGAGAAATCTACAGACGCAAATAGACAAATTATAGTAAAATAAACACTTAAATGTGTAAAAGCCTGAAAGAAAACATGTTATAGAATCAAAATAGCACAACATCTCAAAATTGACCAGTACTTGAAAAACGATGTTTTTGCCTGCCGTGTCTCACCTATTGAACGTCTGCTTCTAGCCACGCTCCTTTGTAGCGTCAGGCTTTCCCCTGCTGGAGAGTTTTCTACCGGGAGATCTCAGCTAAACGCTGCGGTGATTAAATGCTATCTTATGCTCCTAACCACTTCAAGCTTTATTTCTGAAACAGTATGGAGCTCAAACCTTTCTCTCTCGCCGGGTTTACCACACGGACATTACGTTACACATATTCTCTCCAGTAGCCTACAGCGTTAGCTCCATGGTTAGCTCTGAGTGTTAGCATGCTTGCTAATGTAAACACACAGCATATTACTCCCAAAACACGCCATGCATTTTTTCTGATACAGCACATAGCTTGGCATGTTCTTTCTTAAGCCTGCGTCACACTGTCCTGAAATTGACAGCAGATGGACACACGAATATGGAATTGTGAATTTCGCACGAAGATGGCCCCGAACTTGGTCAACAGCCAAGCAACAGCCGAAGCAAGTACGATGCCTACAGAAGGCCACACGATGGCACCCGAACCACACACTCCGTCATGTTATTTCCATAGCAACAACAACTTCCTGTCAACAGCGTAAACGTGCCTTCAAAATAAAAGCATCTAAATAAAACAGGAAGTGAACCTAAATTACTTTTAAGACATACAACTGCAACGAAAGTAACAAAAACAAAGTAATATCCTTTTCAGTTTCACAAAACAAATTGTACTATAATACGATGGCTACACGACTGCATTGCGAGGGCTTTGCGTAGTCATGTTGCCTTCCTAAGACAATCGGGCAGCTTCTTGTTTCCTTCATATTGTCTTCGTGAGGCGAAAAATGCCCGATGGCACCGATGATCACACGAAGTAAAGACGAAGATGACACAATTTGACAAGAACCTTCGCAAGGTCTTTCGGCAATTTTTTGGCAAGCCAAAGATTTTGCCATCGCTCACGAAGTTGCTGCCGGAGCCTGAGAAACTCCACCGGCGGTCATACGATGGCTTAAGATGCCCTCACGAATGGCCCGATGTTGTTACGATCAGAGCCGAATTTGAACATTTTCTTTATTGTGTGCCCATCTGGTGTCAATGTCGGGACAGTGTGATGCGGGCTTTGGTGTTTACCGCTAGAACAGTGCCATTATATGTATTATATATATAACAACTTCACTCTAAACCTCCAGCAGACATCCTGCTGAATACACAGACACACAGCTGCGACTGTATTCGGAGACGTGTCACGTGTGCCGGAGACGATAGGTTCGGACGTGTCACGTGTCACGTCGGCCAGATGTCGCCAATGACGTAATAGGAGCGGAAATTCTGGATCTGCTTGTTAGCACCCCCCCTTCAATTTCGATTGTTGTCACAGCAGCAGCACGTTTACAGGAAGTAGAAAAGACACAGTAAGTTGATACTCATAACAATTTTCAAAATAAGAGACATTGGGACATGATGTGTACAAGCACAGCCTTCTAACTTAATCCTCCAGGATTCTTTTTCAGCAGAGCCAACATAAAGTGAATCCAGTGTGTCTCTTCTCTCTGCTGCTCAGATGGAGGTTGTAACAGTGTTGCAGAATGACCGCCCTGTGTTTATGACTGCACAGCCAGTTTATGTATGAACTTGATGGATTCTATCCTCTTAGTCCTCAATAGAAGTCAATGCTACTCAAGGACTACTTGAGAGGCTGAGAATTATTATGATGTCGTTGAGGGCTTGAAATCGATGCATTTTTCCAGAGAGAGTCAGGTTGATCCTGCATTAGACACACAGCCACTGACGCAATCACAGAGAGTACTGCCATAATGCCTCGGCCCTCACACCTCGCACGGACAGCTCCATTGGTTGCTGCCATTCATTTAATCAACATACACACACAAACGCAGGACTGTGCACACACACACGCACACACACACACACAGCTGTGGGCCTTTATGTGATGATGGCAGCAGTATAGAAGTGACAAGGTTGATTGAGAGCAGCTTTCTTCGTCCTCTGAATGTGTTCAAGTTTATCAAGAGTTCCTGTAGCAGGAATGTTGTCCCTGCAATTCTGCTTTATTCACTGTAATGTTCAACTGGTTTGTGAACTGGATATTAACAAAAGTCAAAACATATAATTGACATATACTGTAAACTTCATGCAAAATGTTTGTGTACACCCAGGAATACCCTGTCTGCTCTTTATATTCCAAACAGTGGCGGTTCTAGAACATTTGACATGGGGTGGCAAAGGGGGGGCCAGAGGTCATGCCAGGGTGGCATGGGAGGGCGGACAGTACTGTATAACCTTTTTATTGTTAAAGTGTTCTTAATTCACAAGAGAAACAAGGTGTTCAGACAAACAAACTCAAATATAGTATAAAACAGCAGAAAGTACTCATGATACCCTAGAATTCTGTTTACTGTAAGTACAGTAAAAGTACTTAGTTATAATGTACACAAAGTAGTACACAAATGACGTCACCCATCTCTTAAGAGAGCTAAAGGTGACCTGTGCAGCAACACATTTCAATACATATGTGTCAATACTAAGAGCCGCTAGATTGTGCTGCTGTGATGGAAAATGTAAGGAGACTAAGAACATAGCATGTGGTCCAGCTGGAGTCTCCTCTGCCTCCCGATCCCTGCCTCCTCCTCCTCTTCCTCTGCCTCCTGATCCCTGCCTCTGGCCCTCTTTCTGACACTTCATCTTTATTGCTCACATACATTTCTTCTTCTTCACTAATGTCATCATCTCCTCCTCTTCCTCCTGCTCTGACCCTCCTGGTCTCTTCATCTCCTCCTCTTCCTCCTGCTCTGACCCTCCTGGTCTCTTCATCTCCTCCTCTTCTTCCTGCTCTGACCCTCCTGGTCTCTTCATCTCCTCCTCTTCCTCCTGCTCTGACCCTCCTGGTCTCTTCATCTCCTCCTCTTCTTCCTGCTCTGACCCTCCTGGTCTCTTCATCTCCTCCTCCTCTTCCTCCTGCTCTGACCCTCCTGGTCTCTTCATCTCCTCCTCTTCCTCCTGCTCTGACCCTCCTGGTCTCTTCATCTCCTCCTCTTCCTCCTGCTCTGACCCTCCTGGTCTCTTCCTCTCCTCCTCCTCTTCCTCCTGCTCTGACCCTCCTGGTCTCTTCCTCTCCTCCTCCTCTTCCTCCTGCTCGGACCCTCCTGGTCTCTTCCTCTCCTCCTCCTCTTCCTCCTGCTCTGACCCTCCTGGTCTCTTCATCTCCTCCTCTTCCTCCTGCTCTGACCCTCCTGGTCTCTTCATCTCCTCCTCTTCCTCTCCTCCTCTTCCTCCTGCTCTGACCCTCCTGCTCTCTTCATCTCCTCCTCTTCCTCCTGCTCTGACCCTCCTGGTCTCTTCCTCTCCTCCTCTTCCTCCTGCTATGACCCTCCTGGTCTCTTCATCTCCTCCTCTTCCTCCTGCTCTGACCCTCCTGGTCTCTTCATCTCCTCCTCTTCCTCCTGCTCGGACCCTCCTGGTCTCTTCATCTCCTCCTCTTCCTCCTGGTCTCTTCCTATCCTCCTCTTCCTCCTGCTCTGACCCTCCTGGTCTCTTCATCTCCTCCTCTTCCTCCTGCTCTGACCCTCTTGGTCTCTTCCTCTCCTCCTCTTCCTCCTGCTCTGACCCTCCTGGTCTCTTCATCTCCTCCTCTTCCTCCTGCTCTGACCCTCCTGGTCTCTTCATCTCCTCCTCTTCCTCCTGCTCTGACCCTCCTGGTCTCTTCATCTCCTCCTCTTCCTCCTGCTCTGACCCTCCTGGTCTCTTCATCTCCTCCTCTTCTTCCTGCTCTGACCCTCCTGGTCTCTTCATCTCCTCCTCTTCCTCCTGCTCTGACCCTCCTGGTCTCTTCATCTCCTCCTCTTCCTCCTGCTCTGACCCTCCTGGTCTCTTCATCTCCTCCTCTTCCTCCTGCTCTGACCCTCCTGGTCTCTTCCTCTCCTCCTCTTCCTCCTGCTCTGACCCTCCTGGTCTCTTCCTCTCCTCCTCCTCTTCCTCCTGCTCTGACCCTCCTGGTCTCTTCATCTCCTCCTCTTCCTCCTGCTCTGACCCTCTTTGTCTCTTCCTCTCCTCCTCTTCCTTCTGGTCTCTTCCTCTCCTCCTCCTCTTCCTCCTGCTCTGACCCTCCTGATCTCTTCAGTCTACTCTCTTGTCCCCCTCTATGTCTTTTTGTTGTTGTTGAATCACTCCGGCTACTCTGGCCTGCAAGAGTCTACTTGTGAAAAGCACTGGTACAAATGCTTATATAACTGTACACGTTAGGGCCATGTAGCTAATAAGTAGCATATCATAAATATAACATCAGAAAGTATTTATCAAACGCACACAGGCAGCTGTGTTTAGATCCAGTTTGACGGTAAATGATGTATCCTGGTGTAATGTATCTGTCCTCATTGCTGTGATGTGTAATTTACGTGGATTTAATAGTACGCATAGTTTAGCAAATAAAGTGATGGATCTCCCAGCTAGCTAGCGCTGCCTGCGTCGACTTTTGTAACGTAACGTCCCAAACAGCGAACGTCTGTTAAACGCTATTGATTCAAACAGCAGCTTTTTATTAATATTTAGTTTCAAGCTCTCGTCTTTAGTAAAAACAAAACTAGTGGAAGGGGAGATGCTCCAAGGGGAAGCTGATCCACCTTCAGGTGCTGGGACAGCTCGCTCCCTCTCTGCAGCTGTGTGAGTTGCGGTCTGTGTGAACACCGCTCCGCAGTTTCATGCAGGGACATAGCTGCGTTTTTAACGGGCCTAAGATGATATTTAAAATGATTCACTTTGAATAAATGAACTGCTTGTTTCATTGCTTGAGAAGCTTGTGGACATTTCTACAAGTACAGTTTTAGGGACACAAAAGTTAGGGGGGCAGCTGGGGGGGAAAGGTTCTACAGGGGGGCAACTTCTTGCCCCCCGTAGATCCGCCCCTGATTCCAAAACCATGTTCTGCTTTCACAGCCTGCACTCTTCTGATTCCAGTTATTCAAAGAGATGTTATAACCTTGTTTTCTTTCTTTCTGTTTTTGTCATAACTTTATCATGTCTATGTTTTTGATTTACCAGAATTTGGAAGCTCCAGTTCGTCCCAAAAAAAACTGTCAAAAGCATTTATTTATGGCCTTTAAGGAGCTGTAGTCCTTTGTGGGGGGTTTTGTTGTGATAAAACAGCAACGAGCAGCCTCATTCTTACAACAAACAGTTTCAATAGCAGTACAGTGGTTGGTGATCTATTGAAGGGAGGTGGTACACTCCAATGTTTGGTTAAACTATGATGTCATACCCTCTCGCCCAGTCAGACCATAAATACGTCTAAATCCATTGGGACTTTTCCTTTTCACGAGATGAAGCTCATTACACATAAAGACATGGAAATAGCAGCAGTTTGGATTAAACATGAAGCTATTTTTGATTGTGTTCATGTCATCATAGTGGAGTTTCTGAGGTGGAGCTCTTTCCTAACTTGGAACGAAGACCCTGCTATTATATAATATATTACTTCTTGCATCTGCATAAACACATGGCTCATCCTCTGCCAGCAGTCCCTGGTTCTGTACTTACTACAATTTTAGTGAGGACAAGTGTGTGCAAATTGTCCACACATGTCTGTTTGAGAGTGAATTTAGACTTTAAAGGGTTTAAAATCAGTATGCAAATCTACCTGATTTAAAGTTGGTTGTTGATCAATCTCTGTACCGGACACACAGAGATATTTTTTGCCACCTGACACCTATACACAACTAACATGAAGATGTCCCATAATGCTGTCTCACCAGGTGTTCCACAACGACAACATCGTAAGACCAATGTTATTCTATATTGCTTCTTATTGGAAACTCCAACGAAGACTCCGTTTCATCCTTTTGATTCCCCCACACTGTCTGTGGCACCAACCCCATGTCCAAAGGTATCCACTGAAGGCACCAGTTTCTCAAATATGATGTTTTGTTTTCAAGGTTCTTTATTTGTCAAACGAACATAGCTACAGTGTAGTTATGTCGAAGAAAATGTTGTGTCACAGGCTCCTCTAACAGTGCAACACAAAACACAGATAAACAGAAAAATATAGTGCATGTAAATAGTAAATACAAGAAGAAAAATAGTTGAAAAAAAGTGAAATAGTGCAATAAGAGTCTTTATGCAAGTCATTGAAATATGATATATTAGGTAAATACTAGATAAATACTTTTCAAGTAGCAGCCAGATGAATATTGTGGATGTTGTTTCAACAGTTCAGGTGTTTAACAGTCTTATGAAGCATCTCTAGCAGCCTGTGGGATGAAGCTGTCTCTGAGTCTGGTGGGTTTAGTCCGGATGCTGCGGTACCGCCTGCCAGACGGCAGCAGACTGAACAGTTTGTGGCTGGGGTGATGGGGGGCTTTTATAATCCGGAGGGCTTTCTTCCTGAGCCGCTGGGAGTGAAGGTCCTCCATGGATGGCAGCTCCGTCCTGGTGATGTGCTGTGCAGTTTCACCTTCCTCTGTAAAGCCTTACGATTGAGGGCGGTGCAGGTCAGGATCCTCTCTATGGAGCACCTGTAGAAGGTCAGGATCCTCTCTATGGAGCCCCTGTAGAAGGTCAGGATGCTCTCTATGGAGCACCTGTAGAAGGTCAGGATCCTCTCTATGGAGCACCTGTAGAAGGTCAGGATCCTCTCTATGGAGCACCTGTAGAAGGTCAGGATCCTCTCTATGGAGCACCTGAAGGTCAGGATCCTCTCTATGGAGCACCTGGAGAAGGTCAGGATGCAGGTCCTCAGTGAAGAGTCCATGTCAGGTCCTCAGTGAAGAGTCCATGTCAGGTCCTCAGTGATGAGGACACAGAGGAACCTGAAGCTGCTGACTCTCTCCACCGTAGTCCCATTGATGGCGATGGGGGCGTGTCCCTCTCTCTGCTGCTTCCTGTAATCCACAATCAGCTCCTTGGTTTTGCTGACGTTGAGATGGAGGTAGAGGAGAGGGCTGAGCACGCAGCCTTGAGGGGCTCCGGTGTTGAGGATCAGGGTGGAGGATGTGATGTTTCCCACCCGCACTGCCTGGGGTCTGCCCGTCAGGAAGTTCAGGATCCAGTCACAGAGGGCGCTGTTGATCTGAGCTTGATGACCAGCTTGGAGGGCACAATGGTATTGAAGGCTGAACTGTAATCAATGAACAGCATTGTCACACATGTGTTCCTCTGGTCCAGGTGTGAGAGGGCAGTGTGGATGGTGAGGGCTATGGCGTCGTCTGTGGACCTGTTTGCTCTGTAGGCAGACTGCAGGGGGTCCAGAGAGTCAGGGAGGGAGGAGGTGATGAAGGTTTTGACTAACCGCTCAAAGCACTTCATGGTGATGGAGGTGAGTGCTGCTGGGCGGTAGTCGTGGAGGCTGGTGATGTTTGTCTTTTTGGAGACAGGAACGATGGTGGAGTGTTTGAGACATGTGGGGACTACAGACTGCAGCAGGGACCTGTTGAAGATGTCTGTGAACACCTCTGCCAGCTGAACTGCACACACTCTGAGAACGCGGCCAGGGATGCCATCAGGTCCAGGAGCCTGTGTGGGTTAACGCTTTAAAGGATTTGCACACATCTGCCCTGTTTAAAGCAAAAGGTTAGGGCTCCTGGTCCCTCTGTGCCTCCACGGCCTGGCTGCTCTCAAAACGTGCAAAAAAACAAATTCAGCTCATCTGGGAGAGACGCGCACGCAGACACTCCCGCAGCACCCCCCGCTGCTCCTTTGTAGTCTGTCATTGTTCTTAGCCTCGCCCACATGTTCCTGGTGTTACAGCCTTTGAAGTCAGACTCCACCTTCTCTTTGTACCAGTGGTTGCGTTAGACTTTTTCGTTGTCCGTCATTTTGACGGACAGGATCGTAACATTTCCGCCATAATCCATTATTACCCGTAATTTTATTTTTCATGTTTTAATGATGAGATGAGACGTATTTAATATGTATGTTTGGGTACTGAGCAGCAAATGTTCATTCATTCATGTTTTAATGATTCATACAGAGCTTCTAAGGGCATGGAGAAACAAAAAGACGAACAGAGACACCGACCGTGTGGTCACTTTTCATGTCAACACGAACATGAATGATTTCTTTGTTCCTGCACTGGCAGACAGCAGAGGGGGCAGAGGCCGCTAACAACACCACGACCATTGAGCCTAAACAGGCAAATAAGAACAATGTCATCGTTTTAAATGAGACAATCACAATCAGAATATGAACAAAACATTTACAAGATCAACTCAATTGACCTGCTGTAGCCTGAACGCTGATTTCTGCATCGCCGTGCACCCTCGGACAAATCCGTTACTCATCTTAGCTTCTCTACAGATGTCGCCGGACATTTTGCCACCTTCCCTCCTCAGCCACTTAAACTCTTGCTCCCACTGAACCCGGTACTCCCGCTTCCACTCCTTGCCACTTGCTTGCCCCTCTGCCGCTGGATGAACGCTGTCAGTTTGAGTCTTACTGGCTTGTCCTTCATCCTCCACCGCATCAATCCCTCTTTCACCTCGTTTATCCACACCATCACAACTACTGGGCTTATTACAACAGCTTCAGACGATCAGCTGCCGTGACATTTTGCGATTGCTAAAGCCGGTTCAACAACGAGGTAATCAACGAGGTCAAAAACAAGACTAGACAATAGCTACTTAATATGCACACACTCGCCACCAACTGGACAGGGGTGTGAATGACTAAATAATAGTTACAGACTACAGTAGACTACAGTAGATCGCCCTCAGTCGACCTGGCCACTGAGGATGTAATATAATGTGGGCCGCTGGTGGACATGTTGGCGCTGTTCCGAGTTGTGTTCTAATCTGTCAAAATGACGGACTGCTTTCAGATTTTTCCGTCATTTAAAAAAAAATGAAAATATTTGGTTAACGCGACCTCTGCTTTGTACGGCCTCTTTGCACTGCTGATTGCTCTCCGGAGTTCATATCTAGATTTCCTGTGCTCTTCCAAATCTCCAGCTCTGTGTGCGATAGTGTTCGCTTTCAGTTCGCCACGCACCTCGCCGTTTATCCAGGGCTTTTAATTAGGGAATGTTCGTACAGAAACCTTCGGTACCACGTCATCGATGCATTTCCCAATGTAGCAGATGGCCGTGTCCGTGTGTGTGTTGATGTTATTGTCCTCAAACACACTCCAATCCGTAGATACAAAGCAATCCTGCAGAGCTGAGTCTGACTCCTCACCAGTGTTGTGCTAGTTACTGAAAACTAGTAACTAGTTACCATTACTAGTTACTTCATTTCAAAAGTAACTCAGTTACTTTACTGATTACTTACACCACAAAGTAATGCGTTACTTAAAAAGTAACATTTTAGTTACTTAAAAAAAGGGCTCCCGTTATATTAATGCCCTTATAGCCTTCATTTCAGTTCTGTTATTGCATTGGAGAACAATACAATCTGTTGATCAACTTGACATGCATTATATGCAATCTGGATAGCATCGATATTAGCTGGCTTTACATTTTTGTATATTCTTTCTCCAGGTAGTTGGAAAAAGTTTTCTGTCCCATATGCCGTGTGCCGCCCGGACATGCTATCATGCTAACTAGCTCCCTGAAAGCGGGTGACTCCACTGTGGCAATAGCCTGCATGTGTTCTAACATACCGTGCAATGGCTCTATCGACTTTCCCCTGGCTAGCAGTCCCTTGGTTAAAATCCAGCCGCTGAGGTGCAGGTGGAGGTGGAGTGGCGTTGGATGAGTCTGGGTCTGTGCCGGTCTTACTAGCTTCATCCCAGCATGTTGTTTTTGCAGATGTTTTAAGAGATTTGAATGACTGGTTTGGGCAGTAGATAGGCTCTTTGACCCGCCAGGACACAACTTACATTTAACAGAAACTTTCTTTTCTTTGTGCTCGACAAAAGTGAAATAGTGAGAATATCTCTGCGGTAATGTTACAAGCAGAGATATGGTTCAGAGAGAGGAAACAGCTGTGTCCTTGGCATCTCGAGAGCGAAGGGAGAGAGTGAGAAACAGCACCTCAGCTCTTTAAGTATCCTCTGATGGCCCCTCCCCGTGTGCCGGTTGGCGCTGCTGGGGGTCCGCCCTCCACATGTCTTCAATGTCCGTTGTTGCGCCTCTTTCATCACTTTTCATTTATTGCATTTTTACGGCTGTAATTCATTACTTTAATTATACTGGAAATACTTCACGGCAGTTATCATTTCCGGTAGTTCCAGCTGTTGTCATGCTACTCACGTCTGTAAACAAAATGTATTAAAATAAACTGTACCTTCATTTAATATTCAGCAATAATAATATCTCGACGTCTATAGTTGTAGTGTTGAAATCAGTAGGTTTCGGTGTGCAACACTTTCACTTCTATATTCACCTCTGTAGGAAAAGGAATATTAGCCACATGCTAAATGCTAACCAGAGATAAAGGATTTTCAGAATAAAAGCTTGACATCAGACATTGTGCGCGAGAACTTCTGGTTTTTCAGTATTAACAGCATTTAAGCTGACGGTATGTTTAAACTAAATTAGGCCATAAAACATTGATAACACAGTTCTTAATGTCCCGTTGAAAAGCAATCCGACTTCTGAGTTCATCGAGCTTATTTCCAATCGATTGAACATTAGCCAGAAGAATACTCGGAAGAGGGGGTCGGTTTCCTCGTTTTCTCAGTCTGACCAGCAGCCCGGCGTGGGTCCCCCGCTTGGTCTTCTTCTTGCGTCTCTCAGGTAGGACAGCAACAGGTAGCCATGGCAGATCTCCAATGTCTGTTGGTGGGCCGTTGTCCACAAGGTTTCTGATTGCGATATATTTAGATATTTGCTGGAACAGCTGGTCAGCAAACATCATTCAACAGTAGTGAAACAAAGTCCACTGAAAACTGAAAACTGTACATCTATACACATTTACATGTGGCGCTCCAGTGAGTATATGGGTCTGCAGGACACCAGTGTGTGTTTTCAAGGTAATGAAGTGTATTGCGGCTTTCTATGTATTTATTAAACAATTTGCCACTCGTTCACCCATGCACACTATATTTATAACATCATGGTAGTGGATGGTGTTGCTATAGGAAGGAGCCGGGGATCGAACCACCTGTGATAAAGAACCCTTGTGGCTCACTGATGCGTTTTAAATAGATGTAGACATTAGAGCTCCAGAGGAATAAGAAACAAGGCTTTCATGCACACCATAATGAATATGTTCATTGTTGGTATTTGGGTCTTCAACAGTCTTGTTGTACATAAAATAAAGAGTACATTTCAATAAACACATAATCACAGTACATGTAAATGTTATTTATTGGTAACATTACATGATAATGGTGATTTAATGACATATAAATATATTAAAAAGCCTGCGTTTCACTATCTGAAATACTCTCACAGAGAAAGCCTCACACATACTTTAGAGACTGACACAGGCATCAAAACGTGCCATATCTGAACAGACAATACTTTCCAATTTACGGATTCAATACTCTGTGGCAAAGGCATTTCAATTTTCACATTTAATTTCAGGCCAATAAAACAGCTTTCCCTCATGAGTGAAATGACTGTACTACATATCTTTATTTCCATCTTCATTTGCCCACTTCAAGGCTGCAGCATAAAGGCCGAGCCTCCTGATGGGGGCTGTCCTTGAATGGAAAAAAGGTCTCGACAAGAAGCCCGCAAATTAGATTCTCCTCTCCTTCAAAAGCGAGCCTTCACATTGTGCAGGTCTGGAAATTGATTTCCATTCCAGTGTGTGTGTATGAATGGCCTGTGACATGTGGCAGGGGCTTGTGAATACCAACATGTGTACCCCCTTAAATTAAAAAATTAAAAAGTATTTTTAAACAGACTCTCTGGTATTTCAATTGTGCAGCAGTCAGGAGGAAGAGCCAATCAATTTGACCTCTGAGTGTCACAGGGCAAACGACGGCTAATCCTAAAACTAAATGGCAAAGCACTTAATTATGTGGAATGGGCGACATATTTGAAGCTAAGGGTTGTTTCATATATAATATGCTTGATTATGCTTATACTAAGAAAAGGCTTTGCAAATGGAGCTACTATGCGTCTAATGTGTGCAGGAAACGGTGAGACTCATGCTAACACAACTACCAGTTCATATCATTGAGATATAATCACATACCACTTGATTCATCATGCGATGGCACTGAATTGCTCCTTACATCTAGAGTTATTTTTCTCTGCAGTCGATGATAGTGTTGTTGTCAGTAAAATAAAGTCTTCTGCAGTGCATGACTATTGCTGCTTGGTTAGTTCATTGTTAATGTGTGTAGCATTCTGTTTACGGGGGTATTTCTTCCCACTTGCTTCGTGCTATGCTAGGCTAACCATGTCCTGACTGCAGCTCCGCACGATCAGCAACTCCTTTCCCTCTCTGAGAGAAAGCAAATGTAGAAACGGTATTGATGCAATAGCAGCAAAGCTAGTGTTATTTTTATTTTGATGAAAAGGGGAGGCAGAAAGCAATTTCAACAACAACAATGTCTATAAATGAAAATGGTGATAAATAATATAAAAATCTCCGCATATAAACACACACACTGAACAATGAAAGTCTGAGCGGCTGATTAACATAGGTTCACATTTAAATAGGTGATGACCCATAACACTGGGTGAGGTCCATCCCATCGTCTGACAGCACTCACTGATCGACTGTGAGTGCTATTGGTTCTCCTGGAGAGCTTTCTACACAAAGTATCAAGTGCTTATTTGGGTACGTGCTGACTTTATTTTGGAAGTGCTTTTTAACGTCATAAAGAATCTGATTATGGAACTTGTTGTGTGCATCGCAAACGTATAGCTTTTAGTTTAACAACATTGGAATAGATTGAGTCCTTAAATAGGTTTTGATTGTTCATCATTACCTTCTCCACAGAGGGATCCTCTTCCTTTTGTGGGGATACTATCATTTTCTGTACATTTGTCATGTACGTGTTTCCCTACATTTCGCAGCAGTAAATGTCGTGCAACTCGATTTTGCGAGGGGGACCCAAGTTCCCATCAGCAGAAACACGTGGGTTTGCTATCCTGGCTCCAAGATGGTGGAATGAGCTCCCCATTGACATCAGGACAGCAGATAGCTCACACACCTTCCGGCGCAGACTGAAAACTCATCTCTTTCGACTCCACTTCGAGCGATAGAACTATTAACAAAGAACTGCTAACAGAGCACTTATATACTAATAAAGGACTGGCTTATCTATAGCCAGTTGAGTAGCACTTGAAATACTTGGCTCTATGAAACCTGATGTACTTTATGATTCTGTTTTCTTCAAGGTTGTGTCTTCCTGGTCGAATGTACTTATTGTAAGGCGCTTTGGATAAAAGCCTCAGCTAAATGCAATGTAATGTAATGTAGATCAAGAAGTTCATCTGAAAATGACCTATAATTTAAAGGCTCATTTAAACCGTTTAATGTGGACCAGTTTAAAGCTCATTACAATGTATCATTATGTGTATTCCTGTGCATCAAAGACGCAGACTCATTGTTCCCTCTAAAGAGTGTAATAAGGAGGCAACGTTCACGTTCAGTGTGTTGCCGCTGCATAGGATTTATCCACCATGTTGAAAATGTAAAAAAAAATTAAATATATGTTTAAAACATAAAGATAAAAAGGTTTTAAAAAGTTATTGTTTAATGTTTTAAGGAGGTGACGCTACTCAGCCAATCACATGGGTGCAGTCCGTGAGTCGGCACGATAGATCCAAACACAGAGACGAGAGGAGAGGAGCAGTCGGAGTCATTTCAAGTGGCGGAAGGTAGACGGCGAAAACAGAGCCTGTAATGACATGTTCTCTTACCGGACCTCTTTGAAATGCAATTGAATACCCCTGCACTATAGCAACAATAATAATAATAGCAATAATAATTGGGAGGGGGGGCGTGGCTGTTCTTATGTTCTCTGAGGGAGGCTCACCTTCCCACACTGGCCTATGTCATATGCTTTACGCAATGCGTTCCTTAGATCTGTGTATACACACCCTGACAAAGTAAACCATGGCGGAGGTCAGCTCGTGGGCACACACACATGAACTGTGATCCCTCAGACTTCGTCTTTTCTGTCTCTTCGTCTTTCTCTCATTCTCCAGATAACTCTTGATGTGTCAGCATTGTGCCGACTCTGTAATCTTTCATTCTGATCAGGCAGAAGGCAGGGCTGCTGGGGTCCTGACCGGAGGACACCTTTATACCCAGCTAATGAGGACACACTGAAGTTCGGGAGTGTTTGAATTTAGTTGTGTGTTTGTGTTTGTTGGGGGGGTTGGGTGTGGGTGCTTGTGTGTGTGCGTGCGTGTGCCTGTGTGTGTGTGTGTGTGTGAGTGTGTGTGTGTGCGTGCGTGTGTGCGTGCGTGCCTGTGTGCCTGTGTGTGTGTGTGTGGGTGTGTGAGTGTGTGTGTGTGTGTGTGTGTGTGTGCGTGCGTGTGTGCGTGCGTGCCTGTGTGCCTGTGTGTGTGTGTGTGTGTGTGTGTGTGAGTGTGTGTGTGTGTGTGTGTGCGTGTGTGTGTGCGTGCGTGCCTGTGTGCCTGTGTGTGTGTGTGTGTGTGTGTGTGTGCGTGTGTGTGTGTGTGCGTGCGTGCCTGTGTGTCTGTGTGTATGTGTGTGTGTGTGTGTATGTGTGTGTGTGTACAATAGCATGATTTAACTGTAAGTCCTCTCTCGTGGGAAACAGTGAGGGGGAAGCGATGTAAAGGACTTGTTATGTAACTTTCCCGTTGAGTATATTCTTAGTAACGACCTGAATTCAGTTGGCTCTCGTTGCTACAGTGAATATTTCAAGAAACCAAAGAGAATATTAAAGCACTCGTAACGTATTAGTGTAGTTGCCACCAGTGTGTACCTGGAAATGTTGAGTACCCCAAAGTGTTATGATAGAAATGTAGAGTAGGGTCCCCAGCACATAGACACTGCCTGATGCTGACCTGCATGTGCTGGGTCTGCAATGCGCGGAGAGGTGGGGTCGCTCACTCCCTTCAGAAACGCGTTGTATTCCATGGGATGCTCTTAACGTCCGATAGCAGTGAATACATGAAATGCTTTGACACTAAATATATACAAATATTTCATCTGTGGAAGCCGTGGCAAGTCCAATGACCTGTCACGGCCTGTCAGCCTTCCATCCCGTGCACACGTTTAATTCGTGCACACATGTGCGCGTTCGTGTGTGTTGGCTCTGTAAGGAAGTCTGAAGGAAGAGGCAGATTTTTTTCGGTTGTGTATTTTCAAATTCTAGCGCACTCAAGCTGGTTTCTCTGTTCTTACCTACCCTACCTTTAAGTTGTATTGATTAGCATTAATTAGACAAAACAATAGTTTAAAAATGGCTTGGCCGATTTGGAAATGTGTTGTGTGGTTTTTGAGGAAGCTTTGAGGATCAATTTCTACTATTGTCTGCAAAGGCTAATTCATGCTGATTGTGCAAATTGCCCAGGTTTCATCTGGCAGTCTCTATGTGCTGAGGACCTGCACTATACATGTATATCATAGAAACATGGGGCTACTCAACATGTCCGGGTTCACAATAGGACTCTACGAGCTGCAAACAGACGTTATGGTAACATATCACATACACATGCCAACTAAATGTATCGCTTATCCTTCTCCTAATTACCAGCATGTTGGAGTGCTGTGAAACTGACAGTCTGCAGGACGACCGTGATGAGTCCTGTAACCTCACTGGCCAACGAGACTCCAGTAGAAAACAAACATGTCCCCTTTGTGTTTTAATCTCTGCGCCTCTTACAGTGACCTGAATATAAAATATCCATCAGTATGCCGGCCATCTCTCTTTTGTTTTCCTCTCTTGCCTGGATCCTTCCCACCGTTACATCAGCATCTTATGTAAGACTGGATCAGGCATGTGCGGGGACACCAGGAGAGCACCGGTGGATCGTAAGCAGCAGGGACACTAAGTGAAACTGTCACCAGCTCTGTTTTACCCACAAGCCCCTGCACTCTCCCAGGCAAGACGGGCCACCAATTAGAGTTAGACGAGCGAGCGGAAATATTGAAATAAATAAACTAAAAGATCCTTTGTGGCCTGGGGCGTGCGTCGCTTGCATAGTGAAAGATTAATGCTGCCCCTCTGAAAAGTAAAGGCTCTGAAGGGACGAGGAAGTGGCTTGTTTCTCTTCTGAAGCTCTGAGGCCCTGAGGCCAGAGGAGCAGCACGGAGAGTGGAGGAAGCAGAGACAGAGAGAGGACGGACATATTGCTTTGCAGTGGCACATGCCGTAACTCGTACACAGCATGCTCTAAATGTGCACCTGTGAGGCCTTCCCCTCCCTGAAACCCCTAACCAACTATAAGCACACTTCCTGCTAATGTTTCCCATGAAGAGCCTCCATGCAGCGGATAATGCACTTTGTGTCAGGAAGGTTTCTAATGCGATACTGGAAGAATAACGTTGTATTCACGTCAGTTTACCGTGCCATACAAACGACCTGGGAGAAGCACCTGCCTTCTTACCATGAGCAGCAGCACGGCTAGCACTCTCTCCCTGAATATGCTCGTACATGTAGGACATGAACAACAATGACATGGTTCTGGTATTTGGTGATCATAATAAAGTGCATGTGGGTCAGGAATCAGATCGCTCTCTCTGAGCTGCTTCATGTTCGCACAGCACCGTGTTCACAAAGTGCTCCTACTCAGCACTCTCCTGGAGGTGTCTGTGGTGTGCGTCTCGAGTCTGTGGTGTGCGTCTGGAGTCTGTGGTGTGCGTCTGGAGTCTGTGGTGTGCGTCTGGAGTCTGTGGTGTGCGTCTGGACTCTGTGGTGTGCGTCTGGAGTCTGTGGTGTGCGTCTGGAGTCTGTGGTGTGCGTCTGGACTCTGTGGTGTGCGTCTGGAGTCTGTGTGTGTCTTAGTGCAGTCTTGCACCTACACACCTCACCACCAGATGTCCAAGATGTAGCACAGCGTGGCCTGGTCGCCCACACCACAGAACAAGAGCTTGGAGCTCCACACACTTCCCACTGTACACACTATGATTAGCGTGGCCCTGAGCACAGTCTCCAGCTGCTGGGTGTGTGAGTGTTGCTCACACACTGCTCTCGTGGTGAAACAATGACAATGGGATCGTTTGTATTCCAGATACTACCTTTACTTGTTATTGTCAGATGTGTACCAGTACTGAACGTGTCTAGATGTCCTAATGTTTCATGTCCTGCTGTATAAACTGGGGCTGACCACAATATGCACATTGGAAACACACACTCAGAAACACACTCACACACACTCACACACACACTCCGACACACACCTGAGTAGGCCCAGTAGGTCTCCTCGGTGGCTCTCCGGCGCCGTACCCCTCCGGCCGCGGCCCTGTGAAGGCCTTGGATCGGGGCTTGGGACTCTGCTTGGCTTCCTGTCAGCGCTGCGGGGGGGGGAGAAGTGCAGACAGAAGGGTTAGCATCAACAGGGTTAGCATTCTGACGCCCTGCCTGGACTCCTACTGCTGAGGATGTGAGCCGACTGTGTCCTCAGCAGCTTTACCACGCAACGTGACACAACAACATTCACAGTGGAAACAAAGGTCAACAACAGAGGAAGGCCGAGCAGCAACACGACTGTCTGATGGAAGACTGAGCATTCTGCATTGAAGGACAACATCAGGCCTCAGTACCCGTTCCTGCGAAACAGCATCACTAGTGAAGTCCAGGGGCCTCATGTGTAACGCTGTGCGTAGGATTCACGTGGGAAGGTTGCTTACGTAGTAGAAATGAGGCCCCTGGAGTATTAACTGAGGTCATCAGTCAAAAGATGATGCATTATCTGAAGCTTTCATGATGTCTTTGAATTACGTTTGCCAGCATTCACTTCATTCACAGAAAGGTATCTGATTCTGATTACGGTTCTTTTGCTATAACAGATCTACTCTTTTGGATTCCTTTAGTTTTTGATACCTGTTTTGCATGTTTTTATTTATTCATTTTAAGAATGGCTTTTTCCATTTTTGCAAATCAACCCTTGATGTGAAATGTAAGAGGATATATTTCAATGTTTTTAACTTAGGAAGACTCAAAACAATCTGCCCAGTCTGAAGCGAGGGACTCTTGGTAATTAGGAAAACCTGCCTGAGCCCCCTAAAGTCACCACTGTTTAAAACAGCATTGCTTCGAGCAGTGTGTGTGTGTGTGGCTATGTGTGTGTGGGGGTGTGTGTGTGTGTGTGTGTGTGTGTGTGTGTGTGTGTGTGTGATATCTGATATCAGCCCTTGTCACCGATGTATACATTAACTTGTTTGTATTTCACTAAAATTATTGTTGTCCATATGTTCTTTGTAAAATGTGTCACTGTCACTTTATTTTTTTGATGCTTTTATTTTGAAGAGTACGTTTTATTTTGGTACTCTTGGCACCGGCACATTTCTGCAGACTCGCGCTACTTTCTTCAGTTTCAGGCCTCACTGAGGAGAAGTGTAACGAGTGGTGTCATACATGTTGTATTTCATATGTTAATAGATTGTTTAAAGGGGACCCATCATGCAGAATGAATGACATGAATATGTGTCCCCGGTGTTCCAGGGAACTCACCACATGTCAGACAACACAACCCTCTCTCTTTTCCTCCGTACCCAAATCTCTAAAAACGTGGCTGCAATCCCTCCCCGAGGCAAGCGCTGTCATTCTCTCTGCTAGTCCACCAGCAGATGACAAACACCCACCTCTCCGCCTCTTCCAAGCAGTGGCGAAGCGTGTCTATCACAACTGGACCTTCTGTAGACACAAACGCCCCCCCCCACCCCCACACACCGCAGCAGCAGCCGCCGCTGTCAGATTTAAATGCACAACAACGCGTACTACACTCAAGACGCACATTAACGAACCATTCATCAAAACGTGTGTGGAAACAAAATGCAACCAGCTCAACGAGATGCATAACCATTAACCAGCAAATAAAAAGTAGTCTCACTCACCCATGGTCCTCACTTAAGATGCCCTGCTGTGTTTTGGTGTTTTTGTGCAGCCTTGGTTAAACAGCTCAGATTGTCGTAGCCCCCTTTTCGGTCCCAAAAAGCAGGCACTCCCAGCAGGAGAGCCTTTTGTGACTAACTGAGCCCGTAAGCCACGGGTATCTTTCCCAGTTGCTTGCCTGGAAATGGCGAACATAGCCTTTAGGAACTTGATTCAGCTCCAGATTTGCAGGCGTTGGGCGCCCTTTTTTTACAATGTCCGTCTTTTCAGTGAATTGTCGTCTTGAAAAAGGAACCGACAATAATTCCGCAACAACATCTTCTTCACCTGTTGCCATGTCAACGTTAAACTGAATAAAACAGAAAATGAATTATTACGTCCCATCAATAGTATATCCTGTGTCTCGCACCTGTCAGAACTAACGGGCCTTCTAGCATACCCTGCACCGTGGGAAACTCCGAAAGAATACGCCCATTGGCTACAAATCAATATATGATTGGTTGATCAAACTGTCAATCAGAGTGTTCGCTCTCATTCAGTTCAACGACCAGGGCCTTCTATCAAGGATACAGAATACCCACAGACGCAGAAACGGATCTGATTGGTTGCATTTCTTTTCTAAAAAATGCGTAGTGCAAGGTCCGAGAAGGACAAACAAAACCATGTAACACTGTGTATTACAGATCAACAACACAGATACGATTCTCATTTATAAAATGTATTTACATTTTATTACATTTGATTAAATTGGATTTATATAATTAAATCGATAAATGTCTTTTTTTTATCTGAGTTATCAGGGTATTCTCTGAATACCTTGAAGGCCCTGACGGTTCGCCACTGCTTCCAAGGGACGAGGGGACCGTGCGGCAGAGTTTCAGTTAGATGTGTTTCCGCCGGTCAACATGTACATTACAAACGTGCCGGTCAGAGGTCTTCCTTGTTATTTATTGAGCTTTCAAACAAATGAATGATGACTATATAATCATATAAGAATAAAACACGGAGGACGGAGCCTCTCGTTTCCTCCACCTCTTCTGATTGCCCAGCAGCTGGTCTCAGAGCACGCTCCACTCTCCTGCAGGGGGGCGTGGTCAGCTGCAGCTCATTTGCATTAAAGCTACGTCACAGAATCAGCCCTTGCAAAAACAGGGCTGGAAAAGAGCAAATAGAGCGAAATGAGGCGTGGCAAGATCTGTTTGGTATTTTGAAAAAAAAACTTCACAGACATGTTTTATATAAGTGTGGCCCTACAATATATTTTTCAAATATAGCATGATAGGTCCACTTTAATGTTACACTTCACACAAGTCAAACTTGTATGCAGTTAATGTCTATATGTTGCCGTGTGTAACTGTAGTTTATATAATGTGCAGCGCTTCAAACAGTGTGTGTGAGCTTTCTAAAGTGTAGGTATGCTAACCTAGCATGTGGGGGTTTTCTTCTACTGAAGGTATTGAGGTAGACAGCTGGTGGAGCCATTTCCTTCTGTCATATTCTGTTTGCACAGGTACTGTATGTGGGTATTCTTTTTGTGTTTTGTAACTGTAAATGGTATTGTTTGTTTTGCAAGTGTAAATTAATGGTTATATTTGTATATATTCATTAAATGTATATGTTAAAGGAACATGTTAATTTAATTATTCTGAACTGTGTGTATGCTTTCTGAGCTGGCTTCAGGCCTCACTGTGCTGACGTAGAAAGCTGGTTTCCTGCACAGATATTCGTCGTTTTCACTCGATCACACAACACAACGCAGAGATACACGTGGCGGCAAAGCAGACC
Organism: Champsocephalus esox; assembly: GCA_036324585.1. Taxonomy (NCBI): domain Eukaryota; kingdom Metazoa; phylum Chordata; class Actinopteri; order Perciformes; family Channichthyidae; genus Champsocephalus; species Champsocephalus esox. The sequence goes on along the minus strand of CM070495.1, from coordinate 1,068,014 downwards.
GGTTCCACCCAGCCAGAACAGGCTCCACATGTTCACCAGGGAAAGCTGGAGATGCCCATCATGCTCTGATGAAAGCTCAGAGTCTGCGCATGTTGCAGAGTAATCCTGAGGAGACCATCAGAGAGTGAGTCTTTGCTCCAATGACAGACACCTCTGAACCCCGCTCTCTCCTCCCCCTCTTCTTGTTTTAATTTTTGGGGATGTAAGCGTGGCTCATGTCTGTGCATGCCAATGAGAGGCTGCTCCATGGCTTTTCTATGAATTGCATTATCGATTGCCGATATTGCTCAGAACAGAAGATGTAATTATGCACAGACCCCGCCCTAACCTCCTTCATCCTCGCCAGACACATCTTCTTCTTCCCTCTTCCTCCTCCCTGTCCCAGTAGCTTTTCATCCATTTGTTTTCTGCTCCTGCCTTCACACACCTGAGTGCCCCCCCCCACCTGACCTCTCTAAAGCCTCTGAGTGCATTGTCCTTCAGTCACGTCCTGACGGCCACAGCTATATGTCCACACCTAAGGTCCACACTCATCGGGAGTCTCGTAAAGTCCTCAAAATCAGATTAGAACAATCTGTAATATTGTCTTTCTTACAGTGAAATAATATATCACATTGAAGTCTGGAGACACCCAGTGAGAATCCATGTGTGACCATTCAACACGAAGCAGAGCAGTTTGACGCTGACATGCTAAACTCACTGGATGCAGGGCTCTGAATGGGCTTCTACCACACGGATAACACATGTTGAAGTCAGTGACAGAGAAGGAGACCGCTGGCGGATTGAGAACTGAGGTGAAGGACATTGAAGGACATGAGTAAGGAGAGGAATGACAGATGAGAATGGGAACGGGGGGGATAAAACAAAGAGATGGGCTTAAGCAAAGCCGGAGAGGGGTGAAGGAGAAGGAGAGAAAGAGGAATATATAGAGGAGAGAGAGCATAAGAGAATAATTGAGCAAAACGATAACATGACACTGCTCTCATAGCAACAGTTACCAGGTCAGTGATGGACAGCCGCTGGTATGGCAACCAGTCAGGGCAGAGGAGGAGAGGAGCACAGAGGCCTACTGAGGGGGGGGGGAGAAAGGAGCCATCCTGTGATTGTGTACGGAGAAGCATGTCCGTCCAGACACAGACCATGCTCTGCACTGCGTGTATTCTATATGCTACATGTCGAATGTCGAAGATGGGCTTATGTGATTCCTGAGCTCTGGTGCAAACGAGAATCAGAGCTGGAACCTGGCTCCGTGCTTTGCTGGCTCCTTGACGTCTGAGCACTACAGAGCTGCTGCTCCACAGGAAGACGTGCACGTTACAGCCACACAGTGTGGTGACAGAAGAACGCTTTGTCATGAAACAGACAGGCTGTCATAATGGTTGAGATAGTTAGATGGAAAGAATCACTTTACACAAAGATATGTTGTCAAGACGACACAGAAGACAGAACAAGCTGTCCTATAAGGAACAATAAAGCATCTTAAAGGTCACTTAGTCCAACCAGAACACTCAATAGAAGATCTTCAGAGGAGACACACATCATATTTGCATCTCAATATTAACGACATCCTGTCTGTTAGAAAAAAAAGCACCTGCTGCAAAAACGTAGGTTTGAATAAGACAGAGAATGATTTCAGAGTATAACAACAAACTGATAATTAAATAGATAAACAAATAACCACATGAACTGGTATGCACTAAGGCCCACATAACAACGTTCTCTTCTCCATCATCCCTCCCTGCCCCTCTTCACTCTCCGTCTGCCCCCCCTTTCTGTCAGAGCTCATCTGCACCAGCACACAGCAGAGAGAAAGAGGCAGATATTCAACATTCAAGCTATATATATATATATATATATATGGAAATATATGTACCACCCTCATGCTAAAATGCCATACAGAAGCAGATCAAGATTTCCAGCAGTGTGTTGTAAACACCGACACACTCATGTGCACGCAGAGCTGAGTGTCATGGTTTCCATAGCCTACTGCTTTGAACAATGTTGAGCAGCACTCACAGAATTAGACTTCGTGATACATTACTTCTCTGGTCACGGTTGATTTCTTGAAACCTGTCTCAATGGTTAGCTTGATGAGTGAAACTCTGAGGAGATGGCATACGGTGACAGGAGCTTTTTACAGCATGTTCTTATTGTCCCACACATGTAGCCTATGTCCCGAATGTGATGGGCGGTGGCCCGCCTACAGCTGGCTTTATCCTATTCTGTTTAGAAAACAAGAGAGGGCTGTCAGCAATACTGTAGCTGTCAGGTGTCAGTCAATCAGCACATACATGTATTCACCTACACACTAGTGTGGGCTGTATCAGCAGAGACCAGGAAGCTGAGCAGGAGTGTGGTGGACAGGTTTGTGGAGTGGTGCGGTCAGAACCACCTGCAGCTCAACGTCACCAAAACAAAGGAGCTAGTGGTGGACTTCAGGAAGCGGAGTACCGCCCCAAGCCCAATTACCATCGTGGGCATTGTTGGAGTCAGGAGGTCTGATCATTTATTCCGGCAAATTCCTCAGACACACTAATTGACCAAACAGAAGTTATTGAGTCTTTATTTCATGGCTTAGTTGAATACTCGATTCTGATCAATTCAGAACACGTGACACGTTGTTAATACCGAACAGACAGACCGCTGTCAAGGACTTATTGACCGTTGTTAAGGACGCTCACATCTTCAGAAAGAAGTCCAGTCGATTGAACTGTATACAGTTGGGCCGAAAAGCAAACTGCATGCAGTTTGCTTTTCGGACTGGGACAAGAAAAACTGCGGAGAAGTAACGGGGCAGAAACCCTCCTTTTTACGCAGCGGTCCAGACATAGACATCAAACGGCGACACATATTCACTTGCCAGTTACTTTGGCATTAGGGCAGGGATATCTAGATACTTTCCAAGGTTTGACATGCTACTTTTAAAGCAAGGAGCGATGTTTTCAAATCTGTAATCAAAAAGCTCCTCAAAAACGCAAGCAGGTACTACCGTTGGCTTTTCAAACTGACAAGAGATGCTCTAACTGTTTTTCAAATGTAACAGTTTGAAAAGCAAGCAAACTGTCTGATTGTCTTTAGTTACTGCTTGACTCAGATCCACCTCTATTAACCTGTTCAGCCCTGAGCCTGTTTTCAGGTCTCAGACTCGAAAAGGACATTACCAGAACAAATGGCCATATCTTCCCTTCTAAAAGGGGTACATTAATAATCTTTTTTCTCAAAGTAATGATAGCCCTGCGAGTTGGATGTAGAAAAGTCAGAATCAATATAGATTTTTTTAATTTTAAAGTAAATTCAGATTGAACATAGTAAAAAATGTTTAATTATAGTTTCCGTCTAAAGAAAAAACATTACTTATAGTGAAAACCACCCTTGAATGATCGGATAGTAGACTAAAAGCTTTAGGAATCCAATATATAACATATGATATGTACCCTCTATCAAGATTGATGCAAAACAAGTGACATTTGACCTTTTCAGAGAGGTTTAGAAAAAGAAAAACCACCTCTGGGGTCATTTGGGTGGAAATGGGTGTATTTGCCATTTCTCTGGAACCCATTGGTCGATTTTGATGATTGACATATCTTTTGAACCGTTAGAGCCAAAAGAATCGAAGGGGAATGTCCACATACACACATATGTTACCATTGAGAAGTCAGAGCTATGCGCACGCAGTTTGCCCAAAGCAAAACGCTCTGAAAACTGAAAACTTGGTTTATTGCTGATGGATTATCAGAAAGAAAGATTTCTGGGTGTCCACATAGACAATAAACTGGACTGGAATGAAAACACGGACGCCCTTTACAAGAAAGGCCAGAGTTGCCTGTATTTCCTCAGGAGACTCAGGTCCTTTAAAGTCTGCAGCACTATGTTGCAGATGTTTTATGACTCGGTGGTCTCCAGTGTCATCTTTTTTGCTATAGTGTGTTGGGGCAGCAGGGCGAAGACAGCTGATGCCAACAGACTGAACAAGTCATCAGGAGAGCAGGCTCTGTCCTGGGAGAGTAGCAGGAGTCTTTCATTAACATGTATTCAATTATTTCCAATAGTCTGTTCTCTTAATCGTATATCTTTTCTCTGTGTTGTTAATGTTGGAGAGTCAGAATGTGTTGCTGGATCAAAGAAATCTGCCTAAGGCCTTCAGAATCAACCTTGTAATTTAAAACAAATGGCAATGAAACTGTTGCATTGACCTATCAGATTTGGAGTTTGTGACACTGGCCATCTAGCAGGCGTACGATGAGGTTGGCGTTTTCACGTCCTTTGATTGGATTGTCAGCGCTAGCAAACAGGATGCTACATGCTAGCACACAGTGTAGCGACCTTAGCTACCTGCCAACCCAGTCTCACAGCATTTCGTGTAATAGTCACGAAATAAATTGAATCTGTTGATTCGTGTTCACCAACACGATTTTTTTTCGTGTCACACAGAACGATTTTAAAAGCAATGTATTTCTATTCGTAGTATGTTTTGTGCCTGCACCACGTCTTTTTGTCCGGTTAAGCTGTGTGGTTCATAAAAACATTTTTTACGATTATTATTTCACGATTATTGTTTTTATTTTAAATTGTATAATTATCGGACATTTTGCCGTCCGCGATGAAAATAAATGGGGCTCAGACTCAGAGCCTCAGAATACTGAAATCTGTATTTTTTAAATCTTTTTTTCCTTCTAATTTGTTATTATTTGGTGCAGGCATGAAACATACTACCAATAGAAATACATTACTTCTAAAATCGTTCTCTGTCAGAATAATGAAATCTGTAGTTGGAGCCAGAGAGGGTTTGAAACTTTAGTTGTCCAACCAAGGCAGCGGAGAGACACAAATCACTGCCGGACACTTACAAGCAACGGTGCTTTGTAATATTAAGGGTTTCTATAGCCGTGACATCATAATGATGGTATTAAGAGGGGGATTTATTCAGGTAGGAAGCTACTGAAGGCCTAGGGGTGATGCACGGCCCGCTAAATATAAATACTCAAGTAAAGTCCAAGTATCTCAAAATTGTACTTAAGTACAGTACTTGAGTACATGTACTTAGTTACTTCCCACCTATTGATACTACCTAACATACATCCAGTACTGCTTCTAGTTCAATCTAAGCTGCCTTCCTGACACTTTTCAATGCCTACTGTTATGGACACTTCACAGTCAGTAGTACAAATATAGAGGGGCCATACCCAGGGCTATCCACACACACACACACACACACACACACACACACACACACACACACACACACACACACACACACACACACACACACACACACACATCACTTCAGGGGACATTACATTGACTTACATGCATTTCCTGGAGACGTTTCCTAACCTTAAACATAACCAACACATGCCTAACCCTAACCCTTACCCTAACCCTTACCCTGACCCTAATCCTAAACCTAACCAAGTCTTCGGTTTACAGTATAGCACTATGCACTGATCCTGTTGTAACCACATTAAAGCAAATGCCCTTATACAAGCTGAGAGTAACAGGAGGGTTTCTGTAACCACCAAACCCTATGCTCATTGAAAAGGAAATCATTGATCTTTGAAAAAAAGGAAAAAGCTCTCTCTGCAACACCACTGAAGGTCTGAGGGACAAAGTGTATTTTTACTCCACTACACTTCACAGCTATTTGCAGATCACAGCCTGACACACACCACCTGGCCTGATTTCAACGGATGATGCACTGTTACGAATGAAACTACTCAAACTCAATATTAAGACACAAACCTAAAACATAAAAACCCTGCTTACAAATGCATGCAGAGGAAATAATGATCAAACTAAGAAATACAACTCTGAAACGGGCAGTTCTGCTGCATATTGAGTCATGTTACTTTAGATGCTTTGGTATGTTCCACAATTTAATTTAGTATTCAAAAATATAGAATTAGCTGTTCAGATTTAATATTAAGCAGCTGTATGAATTAAAGGTGGGGTAGGTAAGTTTGAGAAACCGGCTCGAGATACACTTATATTATATTATTATATTATTATTATATGTTATATTGCATGGAATGCTCTTAACATCCCGATAGCAATGAATATCTGAAGCGCTTTGACAACAAATCCATACATGTCATCTGTGGAAGCCGTAGCGCTGTAAAAAGCACGACCAATCATCTGAGCCGGCCCGGCTAAAGTAACTGGATGGCCTACCTGCCTGTCAGCCCTCCATCTGGGCACACACTTATCTCGTGCCCTCATTGGTCATGTGCGTGTTCGTGTGTGTTGGAGGAGGGGCTCTGTAAGGAAGTGGCAGATTTTCTCCAGTTGTGTATTTTCAAATTCTAGCGCACTCAAGCTGGTTCCTCCAAAATGATCTACCCCACCTTTACATTTAATTTATAAATGTATTATATTGTGTAAACACATTTGAAATGTTGTACGTGTAACTTGCATCATTTATTTTACATATACAATTGATGGATATTGGAAAAGTTAAGGATCTCCACAATAATATTTAAAAATAAAAGTCCTGTCTGTTTGAACATTTCACAAAGTAAGTAAAGATGCTACAGCTGTGGGTCATATTTTACAAGAATAAAGTTAAATGTGAAATCTTCCGCGTGCAGGTGAACACACTGAATCTTATGGCGTATTTCCACTGCAGGACCTAGCTCGGTTTAGTACGGTATGGTTAGGCCGTGTTAGGCCTTGGCAGGCGAGGCTCACTTTATGCTGCGTTTCCATTACAGTTTAGGAACTGGGGTAGTAACTATAGTAACGCAGTGTAGGCGGGGCGATCGGCTGTTCGGCGGGCAGACCGACGCTGCGTAAAACTTCCGTCACGTCATCTTCAATGCGCACCACAAAACCAAAACATCAGCCGTTAGCTGTTAGCCCTCAGAGCTCACAGCTCCTCATATCTGTTCAGAAACTGGACAAAAGTTAGACAAGTACAAACCACAGACTGTGTCATGGCGAATACAGTCGCCGGTTTATTTATGTCTGTAAAGGCCATTGTTGTGAGTGTGGAAGGTCGGAGCATATACTGCGTTAGCTTAGCCCGGTCCATCCGATCTCCATTCAAAAAACACGCATTTGAAAAGGTTTTTCAACTGCCGTCTGTCTGCAGACCGGTATCAGTGTGTTGTTACTTCGGCATCATTTTGAAACGTGTATTACAATTAAATCACGGTAAAATATGTTCATTATGTTGTAGTTGTAGCCCCCTTGCCAGCGATTCTCTCTGACCATTCAGCAGTCGTAGAGTGTTTACGTCACTAGTTTAGCATATTCAGCCCGGTTGTTTGACCGCTAAGAACCTCGATTTTGGAGGGAAAGAAAAAAGGTGAAAAAGTAGCCCTGAGCCGGAAATACCCCTAGTGGAAAAGCAAAAAAAAACAGGCCGGGTTTGGCACGGCTCGCTTAAACCGTGCTTCGCGCTGCAGTGGAAAAGCGCCATTAGTGGAGAGATTCTTGTTACTGACACAATACACACACACACACATATTGAAAGTGCATAGCAGATGCATTGGGGGTGTGTACCAAGGTAACTCTTTTCTCTCTAACACTCCTCTGCATGTAGTGCCAGGAGTCAATAAAGCTTACAGAACGGGACTCTGGCTGGCCCGGCCTTTTGTGTCCAAGCACACTGCCGCTCGCAGAGAAAAAGAGAAATAGACGACACTGGTTCCTGTCATCCATCACAGGGGGCCGTTTAGGGGAAGTGCAGAGTGTTTGCTCAAGCCTTAATTAAAATGCACAGCCCATCACGTTGTGCTGTGCTTAACCTTGGCTCACTCACTTCTCGCTTGCTTTCTTTTCTCTTGAAATTAGAGAGCGAACATCAGGGTGTTCAAATGCATGGGAGAACACACACACACACACACACACACACACACACACACACACACACATAAATACAGTGTATATATGCCAGGGCTGGCCGAGTCAGTCCTTACTCTGGTGATTCACTTCATTAGCATTCTTTACATCTCCCTCCAATACTCTTAGTGCTGAAGGACATCCACCACATACACACACACACACGCACACACACACACACACACACACACACACACAAACACACGCACACACACACACACACACACACGCACCCACACACACAAACAAACATACACACACACAAACTGACACTTGCTTGAACTCCACCTCCGGTGTGGGGCTGCTCTCTGGGCGAGGTGTGCTGCTTTATCGTACCAGCTGTCCTGCAATAGCTGGCTGGCAGTGTTCGGGTGTGTGTGGGGGGTGGGTGGTCGCCCTGCAGTCTGCTGGTGGATAACTAGATACCCTGCACTGGAAACTAAGGGAGGGGGGGGGATTGTGTTTCCCTGCATGGATGGTTTGGTGAGGAGCTGAAAGTAAAGACGTTAATCTGCTCCAGTGTTTGATTACTATTCATCAATGGGTAGTCAGTGGGTCAGTGGCTCAGTGGGTCAGTGAGTCAGTGGGTCAGTGAGTCAGTGAGTCAGTGGGTCAGTGGGTCAGTGAGTCAGTGGGCAACTCACGTTATGATACATTATTATTTGAGTGACATTCAGTGGATGATCATATCACATTATTATTATTTTGATATGCAAATGGGGGAAACTAAGAAAACAAAGAACACCAACCGTTGCAAACAAATTAACTCATAAGTCATGCTGGCTTTTAAATTGCCAATTTCAGTTGTGGCTTATAATAAAAGTTAATCTAGTGAAATTGAGTTCAGTGAAGTGAGTGGGTCCAACATGACGAGGCTTGAGAGGAGGTGCTGAGGCTGTCATTGTTCACTTTGCTGCGTTCGGCTTCTCGCTGGAGACTGATTGTAATAATTAAACCATTTAAATAATGATGGCACTAGAGCACAAGCCAGAGGACCACTGAACACTTTATGTTCCTCCGTGGATCATGGTATCTAATTCTAATTTAATCAAAGGACATGGTTTTGAGAGTTTTTGATTAAAATAAGTTTCTGGATGTAAGGCCAGCTGGACAGTGGGACGGCAACGTGAGCATCATCGGGCCTGCGGGCAAAGCAACACGTGCACAGAGAAGGATTCAGGTCGAGACGAGAGAGAGCGAGGAAAGGGGGGGGTCGTGAAAGTAGAGGGTTAGGACGGTACACCGGGGGAATGGAGTTAAAGAAAGAAGAGTTAAGAGAGACTGTGTAGGCGAGGAAGGGGAGAGTGCAGTCGGCAGTGAGGGGATCAAGGGGGAGTGGGATGGCAGGCTGTTGTGGCTGGCTGGACGTCGATCAGAGCAAAGCAGAGAGAAATCACTCGCTCATGGAGTCTGCCCAGCATGAATTCATGTTCCTGGAGCCTTGGCCAAGGGCAGAGACAGACAGTAAGTAGCACACACACACACACACACACACACATACACATACACACACGAGCACACACACAGCCACACACACACACACACACACACACAGCCACACATACACACACACACACACACACACAGCCACACACACACACACAGCCACACAGCCAGCCACACACACACACACACACACACACACACACATACACACGCACAGGCACACACACATACACACGCACAGGCACAGCCACACATACACACACACACACACACACACACACACACACACACACACACAGAGAGATGCAGTGAAGCCCAACTGGGCACATCATCATCTCTGAAGTAGAAACACTGGGAGGCAAAGCCCGCTCCGAGGATGGGGGAGACAGAGTTAGCGCGGACGCTACAGATAGCTCACAGAGCTCTTTAATGTCACACACACAACGGCCTAGCAGACCTCGCTTCCTCCTCACCTTCCTCCTTACGCCCTTCCTCCTCACCTTCCTCCTCACCTTCATCCTGCTCATTGATCGTGTATAGACAGCCAGGCAGGCTGCGCCATCGGATGCCACGAGCACCCTCCTCCCTTCCAGCCACCCACCTATTACCCATCCCCACCACCTACCCCCCAGCAGAACACACACACACACACACACACACACACACACACACACACACACATGGCTAATTAATAGCTACTGTTCAGTGAGACAAGGTCACGCTGCCGGGGGGCTAAACACAAAGCCACGAATCTGACACCTCTACTGGGACAGAGACGGAGGCTGTTAATACACTCCTCCATTGTCCTGTCCCATCAGAGGCTGTCCCCTGTCCACTCTCACGTCCCCCTCCGCCCACACATCCCCAGGTGTGTGTTGTTATCCAGTATCTGCTGCTGTGATAGCAGTAAGTGATTGCTTTTCTCGTCCAGTGAAGACGGACGGCCCCGCCGGTCCGTGTGGGTGTGACCACCTGCCGCCTGCATGATATACTTGTGTTTGCATTCTGTTCTTACTGTATCTGTAAGATATCCACAGGCACGCTTCTGTGAACGCATTTTCAAATGGCCTTATTGTAAAACAATATATTGCAGTATTAACGTGTAATGATGTGTCACTTGGTGATTGCATTACATTCATTCACTCAGGCACTGTCAAATACCGATACCACCCAATGCTCCGCAGCCCCACGTGTCACACGGCAGGTCACACACCTTTCTGCTTTGTGCGTGCATAGTCTCTTTCAGATAAGCGTTTGACCAATAACACTACTTGAGTGGGCTTCGGAAAAGATTGCTGTTTTGGTTAAAAAGAAGTGTGTGTGTAACATACATAGGTACCGTAGATACGACAGCAGTAGATCTGACCTGTGGCTGTGACACACATGAGCCGCGTTCACACTGCGGTACTTTTCCCACAAAGGTGCATGCGAACTTAGTTCATGCAAACTCTTTAGTTCTCATGAACTAAGTACAGATCGCGTTCACACCAGAAAAAGTCCCTGGGGGTGGATTAGGCAAATGAAGCCGCTGACGTCACTTCTTCTTCTTCTGCTTTGGGTTTACTGGCAGGCCGCAAACCACTTCACGGCGTATACTGCCGCCCAAAGTCCCTGGCCGGAAGTCCCCGGAGTTGGGGAAGGCTTCAGTAGAAGCTGCTGGGAGTCCCAGCAGCTTCTACTGAAGCCTTCCGAGTAAATCGCCAGAACGCCGACACCTCCTCATCTCCACCGCTCCCATGTTTTATGTTGTGTTGCAATAAGTTAGTCTCTCTGCGTTTCTGCGCTGGGCTAATGCTAATGCTAATAATGCTAATGCGAGGATAATAAAATGGCGGCTTCACAAAACTTTTTGGGAGTTTTACGGGGCGTGGTTTGCAATCCGCCCAGCCAATCAGAAATATAGCTCTTTTCTCACAAAAGAGCCGCTCGAAAGTCCCTGCTCTCTAGCAGGGACTTTCGAGGGGGTAAAAAGGTTCGCATGAACTACTTTTAGTACCGGCTCTTTTTGGTGTGAACGCGAGCATGAACTAAGTTCGCATGAACCTTTGTGGGAAAAGTACCGCAGTGTGGACGCGGCTATTGATTCAGTCAGGTGAGAGATTTGGCTTTTATGTCTTAAAACATGGTTTGGTCTATCAAATAGAAAAGTCATCTGTGCAGCTCCACTGGCCGTTTGAACAAGAACAAGTACACAAGTAGATGCTGTGATGTGTTGTCAAGTCGGTTGGTTGTAATCATTGGAATTATCATTCCTCTTTATTTGATTCTGGTATTCTCAAATAGTCTGCAAAGTGTATTTACAGAAAAGAGAAAGAAAACAGTCCACTAGTCACACGCACGTCTGTCAGATGCTATGTCTCAGTACGAGCCAAACCCCAGGCAGTCACTGACGCAGTGTGCACTCAGTGCCACGTGTTCGGCCGTCTCCACTCTCGATATCCGATGCTGAGTGCCACTGAAAAGGCTTCTAGTTTCAGCCGCAACTTGGTGACAGGCTGATGGAGTAGAGACGTGCACGCTGAACTTCACCCAGAAGGCAAGGCCTCCCTATAAGTATTCCGAGCAGGGAACTGTGGGTGATCTTTAGTAATGTTCCAGGTGATCGCTGTAGGGTGGCAGGGTGATTTGTTGGCGTCACCTTCCTGTGAAAGAGGGAAGGGAAAAATGTCCGAGCTCATCTTGTGCATTTAGCAAGGATGAGAGGCGAGGAGAGAGAAATGAGACGCACCCTTCTTTATCTCTTCTGTTCTCTTCCCTAAGTAGGCTTGAAGGTCAGTGCGTTAGGAAGAATCCATAACAGATGTCGCTTTGCAGAATCTGAGAGCAGACAAAAGGCATCTGCTGCTACTCTCTGAAATGGCCCTGGTCTCCTAATAAGTCACCATCTTCTCGTGTGACATTTCAATATGCACAGATCCAGTCCATGCCCACCCTGCAGGGTCCATGCCCACCCTGCAGGCTGCTGTACGGCACAGATCCAGTCCATGCCCACCCTGCAGGGTCCATGCCCACCCTGCAGGCTGCTGTACGGGCACACTGAGCCCATGCAACATGTCAATGCATGTGATGCACTGACATGTTGTGAGGGCGGCCCCCCAGCGCTGCTCCCCCTCTCTGATGGACCCTGGCCGCTGTGCACACTCAGGACAGGATGCCAGACTATAGCAACACAGGAATAAGTGGCGAATCAAAAGATATCTCTCGATATGACAGTCCAAATGATGCAGAATGTAGCTCACCTCCAAGTTGCCAACACTACGGACATGAGTGTGCTGTCCACACTGTCAGCTGTGGCCCCGCTCACTGGTATGTGAACTAACGGGGGGTGGATGTGAGGGCCCAGGACGGGGGGGGGTGGATGTGAGGGCCCAGGACAGGGGGTGGATGTGTTGGGGGTCAGGACGGGGGGGTGGATGTGAGGGCCCAGGACGGGGGGTGGGTGTGAGGGCCCAGGACGGGGGGGGTGGATGTGAGGGCCCAGGACGGGGGGGGTGGATGTGAGGGCCCAGGACGGGGGGGGTGGATGTGAGGACCCTGGACGGGGGGTGGATGTGAAGGCCCAGGACGGGGGGGTGGATGTGAGGGCCCAGGACGGGGGGGTGGATGTGAGGGCCCAGGACAGGGGGTGGATGTGAGGGGTCAGGACGGGGGGGGTGGATGTGCTGGGGGTCAGGACGGGGGGGTGGATGTGAGGACCCAGGACGGGGGGTGGATGTGTTGGGGGTCAGGACGGGGGGTGGATGTGAGGGCCCAGGACGGGGGGTGGATGTGAGGGCCCAGGACGGGGGGTGGATGTGAGGGCCCAGGACAGGGGGTGGATGTGAGGGGTCAGGACGGGGGGTGGATGTGAGGGGTCAGGACGGGGGGGGGATGTGAGGGCCCAGGACGGGGGGTGGATGTGTTGGGGGTCCGGACGGGGGGTGGATGTGAGGGCCCAGGACGGGGGGGGTGGATGTGAGGGCCCAGGACGGGGGGGTGGATGTGAGGGCCCAGGACGGGGGGGGTGGATGTGAGGGCCCAGGACGGGGGGGTGGATGTGAGGGCCCAGGACGGGGGGGTGGATGTGAGGGCCCAGGACGGGGGGGTGTATGTGAGGGCCCAGGACGGGGGGTGGATGTGAGGGCCCAGGACGGGGGGGTGGATGTGAGGGCCCAGGACAGGGGGTGGATGTGAGGGGTCAGGACGGGGGGTGGATGTGAGGGCCCAGGACGGGGGGTGGATGTGAGGGGTCAGGACGGGGGGGGGATGTGAGGGCCCAGGACGGGGGGTGGATGTGTTGGGGGTCCGGACGGGGGTTGGATGTGAGGGCCCAGGACAGGGGGTGGATGTGAGGGGTCAGGACGGGGGGTGGATGTGAGGGGTCAGGACGGGGGGGGGATGTGAGGGCCCAGGACGGGGGGTGGATGTGTTGGGGGTCCGGACGGGGGTTGGATGTGAGGGCCCAGGACGGGGGGGGTGGATGTGAGGGCCCAGGACGGGGGGGGTGGATGTGAGGGCCCAGGACGGGGGGGGTGGATGTGAGGGCCCAGGACGGGGGGGTGGATGTGAGGGCCCAGGACGAGGGGTGGATGTGAGGGCCCAGGACGGGGGGTGGATGTGAGGGGTCAGGACGGGGGGGTGGATGTGAGGGCCCAGGACGGGGGGGGGATGTGAGGGCCCAGGACGGGGGGTGGATGTGAGGGGTCAGGACGGGGGGGTGGATGTGAGGGCCCAGGACGGGGGGTGGATGTGTTCCCATCTCTCTCTGGAGCCAGTCAGGCCCATGAAAGCACCATGAGCTCATGCACACTGCGCTGCTTCCAAGGAAGTGACAATATGGCAGATGCTGCACAAAGCGCTGGCTTTCAGGCCCATGAATGCGCCCTATCAGGAGAGGCGGTTGTGTTTCTCCACAGCTCCTGTGGTTAAGTGGCTGCTTTAATTTGGCAAGCATTATTGTGCAGTCGTTCAGTCGACACTGTTCAGTCACACAGCCCATAGGCCTTGCACTCAGCACACACGCGGCTGCACTGGGAGGTAAACGTCTCACCGGCAGGTTCTCAGATGGAGCCAGTGTGTCTCTGAGAGGGAACAGAGAATACTGTTTCTAACGTCTCTGTGATCCCGTCTGGTGCTCAGGCTCTTCTGCTTTGCTTTGGCTCGGTGTCGGCTCAGCTGATGGAAAGTAAACAGGTATAACATCCAGGACTTTCCAAACCCGCACCCACCTCAAAGAGTAAAGCTGAACATGGAGTTAATGCGTGATTAAATGGAATTGACCTGGTTAAATATCTTTATGAAAATGCACATTCACGAGACAGCTGGGCAGAGGTGGCTCCTAGCCGTCCGACTGGCTGCTACTCAGGCAGTTCCACTGGACCACTAAACATTGACCTTAACAGTTGGAATACTGTGCATGCCTTTTATATAATAGTAATAGTAATCATTTCTTTGGTCTCTAACTACACTGTGACAATGTAGATAGAACGAATAAAGGAATTCTGATGCATCTTTTAAAATAAAGGCTCTGATTGGTTAAGTGCTCACCTTGAGATATAGTGGACAAAAGGACACACACACTAGCACAGAAGAGTCACACGTGACTCTGGTAAATGCTTTAGGACTAGCATGCTTCTTGACTCAGTGATTGCCCTCGTGCAGCAAACGAGCAGCAGCCCTGTAAACGCTTGAGAAAAGTGAATTCATCTGAAAGGATTTACTTCATGAATAAATAAAGAGCAGCTTTGGAGTCTGAAACTCTGAAATCCTTCTGTGGAACATTTGAAATAGCTGGATGCCGTTTTGATTCAAAGTGATTCATCATTTACCAAAGCTGATGAGTAAATAAACATTTATAATTATCTTCAGTTTTGGAGAAACGTCCTCGACCTGCTTTTCCTGCAATGTTGCATCTCGAGGCTGCTCAGAAGACACCAGTTTCACAATGCAGATCAGCTTTAAGGCAGCGGCTAGCAGTGTTGGGAAAACACAATCATTCACAACATAATATTCTTCATGTTCAGTTTCTTGTTACTTTGTATATTTCTCTGTTCCTGGTCCCTCGTCTCCGCTCTGTGAAATACCTCTCTCTCCTGGGGACACCACGGTCTGTGCTGCCGCGTGATGCTGAGCAGGAAGCGGACCAGCATGTGTCTGAACTGTGTCTGGGTCAGCTGATCCAGGCTGTGCTCCGACACACAGAACCTTCACAGGGAGCCATGAGCTCACTGTGGGAGATGCACATGCCACTGAGTCTCTCTTCCACACTGTACGCTGCCATTAGAAGTGTTGGCTGCCAAACACTGGGGAACTGTTCCTCCACCGCCTCAGATCTCCCCGTCTGATTCAAGTCGTCTGTCTGGAACTTTTCCTTTTTCACAACACAGGCACTCGTTTCTCACCAGTATCATTTCCACATCTTACCATGAATGATACAACTGAATAGAATATGTTGTGAATGGAAGCTTCCTACGAAGTACTGAAGATATGGTATAGGGTTCTATAATTGATGCTAGTCTCCCGTGTTTTATTTACTTTTTCACCGTAAAAAAACATGTTAGCAAACCAGTCAGTTTGCTTAATGATGAACAGATCAAATCAGCCGAACCACAGAAAGACAAAGAGAGGAGAGATCTGGACCTGCAGATTTAAGGAAAGTGTGTGTGTGTGTGTGTGTGTGTGTGTGTGTGTGTGTGTGTGCGTGCGTGTGCATGTGTGTGTGTGCGTGTGCGTAAGTGCGTGTGTGTGTGCGTGTGTGTGCGTGTGTGTGTGTCTGTGCGTGCGTGTATGCGTGTGTGTGTGTGCGCGCGTGCGTGTGTGTGTGCGTGCGTGTGTGCGTGCGTGTGTGCGTGTGTGTGTGCGCGTGCGTGTGTGCGTGCGTGCATGTGCGTGCGTGCATTTGTGCGTGTGTGTGCGTGTGCGTGTGTGCGTGTGTGTGTGTGAGTACGCGCTGTAGATCAAACCCCACACATGTTACAGTGTGCTTGCGTCATGTGGGACGGTGAATGGATTAGCAGCTATTGCATCAAGCTGAGTCACCTTCCACCCGGTCATTATCCCTCATGTAATTGAAGTGTACGAGTGAATATTAAATGAAGTGGCTTTCTTTTGCCCAGTTGAACTAAAGGACGTGTCAGGCCGGACAGAGAGAAACGTGCCATGCAGCATCACAGGGATGCTTTGTGATCAAGTGTGATGATGAAGGGTCTCCAAGATCTGAATGTCCTCCAGTACAATGTGAGTTCACGCCTAAAGAAGGCTTGTGGGGGAGTTGACAGCAGGGTGAACCCGGAAATGTTGAGTACCCCAAAGTGTTATGATAGAAATGTAGAGTAGGGTCCCCTGCACAATAGAGACTGCCTGATGCTAACCTGCATGTGTTGAGCAACTTAAAGAATATTCCTAAATTGTATTAATTAGCATTATATATATATATATATATATATATATATATATATATATTAGGGCTGTCAAACGATGACAATTTTTAATCAGATTAATCACAGCTTAAAAATTAATTAATCATGATTAATCACCATTCGAACTATGTCCAAAATATGCCATTTATTTATGTATATTGTTGTGGGAATGGAAGGATAAATGAAAGAAGGCGGATATATCCATTTAACATACAGGATCTATGTTTATTATAACATTTGTCTGCATGTCAAAATGAAAGACAGCCCACACATCTATCAATCATGAAACGGTGGGGTCTTAATTCATTACGTGTTGATTTCTATCAACGGGGAGTACTTCAGGAAAGTCGAGGCTAATGGAGTACTTTGTGACCACAGAGTGTGAACGTTGTGATCAGCTGTTTTAGCGCAGTTCTCCAGTGAAGGGGGGAGTCTCCCTCCGCAGCCGGTTGGCGTAGTGTTGGCACAGTTCCGTTGTACAGACCGACGTTAACAGCAGCCTGTCTGTGCACACGGAGACCGACTCTGTCGTCCGGTGATCGAACCGCCTTCTGGAAAAGCTTCACAAGTACGTCGGTACGCAAATGCGCTTTGTGACACAAGTGACGGTACGCATTTCAGATTACGCACATAACCTGCGTACCAGTTATGTGCACCCCTGTACCAGAGCCATATTATTACTATTATATGGCTCTGCCCTGTACTACAGCAAGAGTATTCTCCGTCGGGACTTCCTGCAACAACACCAGAGCCTTTTCTTATCAAGCTCCACATTTGTGGAATCAGCTTCCAGTTTGTGTTCGGGCGGCAGACACCCTATCCGTTTTTAAGAGTGCGCTTAAGACCTTCCTTTTTGATAAAGCTTATAGTTAGGGCTGATTAGATTCAGCCCCTAGTTTTGCTGATATAGGCTTAGTTTGTCGGGGGACATCTTACTTCTTCCTTCTCTCTGTCTATACCTGTGTCCTCTCATGTTCCGATTAACCCAGCTTCCCCAAATGTCTTTCTTTTTGGTGTCTATATACGCCGGGATCCGGAGTCATGGATGATCCTGCAGTCCTGTGTCCTGGATCTTGAGTCGTGGCTGTGGTCCTGGATCATCGGTCCTGGATGGATATCCTCGTGGATTCATCTTCCTATTATACACACATGCATTTCCAAACATTTGGACTACCTATGTTGCAAATGTATTATCTTTTCGATGTACACACGGCATCTATTGCACGTCTGTCCGTCCTGGGAGAGGGATCCCTCCTCTGTTGCTCTCCCTGAGGTTTCTCACATGTTCCCTTTAAACTGGGTTTTCTTCTGAAGTTTTTCCTTGTACGATGTGAGGGTCTAAGGACAGAGGGTCTAAGGACAGAGGGTGTCGTATTGTCATACTGATATTCTGTACACACTGTGAAGACCACTGAGACAAATGTAACATTTGTGATATTGGGCTATATAAATAAACATTGATTGATTGATTGATTGATTGACCACGCCGTTATCAAAGATGTTCTATTGAGAAGACGATCACTACGTGACAAAAGTTTTCAAAACCGTGGCTCCTGAAATCAATCTTACTAACTGCTGTCTGTGCAATTTACTCAGCGCGAGTTGGCAGACTTTATTTTGCTTCCTTTAACATCATTTTTCATGGTGGGGCCAAGCCATTTCTTGGTATGGGTGTAGCCTACCCCAGCCATACCCTGGCGCTGCCACTGGTGGCACGTATGGGGCGGGCCATTCTGCACATGCGTTAAATGCGTTAAAAAAATTAATTACCGCCGTTAACAAAATAATTTTGACAGCACTAATATATACTCAGCATCCTCAAACCCCCCCCAAACATGCAAGTTATGTGCTGGGGACCCTACTACACATCTCTAACATACAACTCTGGGGTACTCAACATTTCAGCGTTGACTATAGGACTATGAGCTAGCAACTAGACTAAGTGCTGTGCATAGCGCTGAGCAACAAGGACAAAGGAGTGATGTGCAAGGGGAGAGGGAAGGAACAATCAAATGCATGCTTGAGCTGCTGTTGGAGTGGAAGATAAGGGCCGAGCAGATGAGTGATTGTGAATCGATCACCTCTGGGCACGCTGCTCTCCTCTGCCTTGCCAAAGAGTTAACCTTCGGGTCAGCACTGATTCAATACGCCTCCGCTACCAATATGCCTTTGAGCCCAAAGGCACACACACCCCTTCATTAAGAGGAGGGCATTAGTGACTCACTGCCCTCCACATCAGGCTCCGTGCTGGGCTTCCTTTACCCCGCACACACACACACCTGCAGCTCCACCCCCTCCCGTCCCATGGCGCGTCACAGTGCTCACATGAGATACTCACACCGTGTATCGTCTTCTAAAGTTCAAACAGTCCAGCACAGATCAACCAGTGGGGATTGAAAGGCTGTTCTTCCTTTCTTCTCTTGTTCTTGTGTACACATGTTCAGTGCCATGGAACATATTAGATGAAAAAGGAAAGCCTGCAAGTGTTTTGTTTCTGATGGTATTTTAAATGGTGCTTGGTAGTATTTTAAATATGTCTCAGAGTATCATCAGCTACTGTGTCACCCAGGCCCTTACACTACACTGGCCTTCCTGAACTGTTCTTCCTCCAGGTTCTCTCTCTCTCTCTCCCTCCCCCTCTCTCTCTCCCTCTCTCTCTCTCCCTCTCTCTCTCCCTCTCTCTCTCTCCCTCTCTCCCTCCCCTCTCTCTCTGTATACCATGCAGCCGTGTTCAGGTGGGAACTGCTTACCAACACATTATTACAGATATTGCTGTAGGTGTGGCCTTCATTCCTAGCCGAAGACAATAGTTTGACGGGTCATGAAACAAAAACAAAAGAGGATCACACAGAAATCAGAATTGTCTTGAGTGACTTTTGTAATTGAAAGAAAGAAAAAAGGACAAATCAAATTCCTACGGAAAGACTATTGCTATCCCCTCTTTGAAATCTTGCCGAGTTCATTTGTCTGATATCTGTTCAGAATATGTCTTCACACTTGATATAAGACCTCGTAACTGAAGAAGTAACAGCGCAGTGAGATAAAGCGTCTGCTTCGAGACTCCTGCATCTTGAAAACATCTTATTTTGAGTTGTATCTCACAGGGTGTCCAGCTGCTGTGGCGTTTGTTAAAGACGGATCGTCTCGTCTCAATAATAATGTTACTTGATTTTAGAAAAACATTTGATATGAAAATCACCAACTAACTAACTCAGAAAACTCTTGACAATGTCAGGCCTATTTATAACACAACATAACACAACACTTCCTGATCCTGGTCAAAGCCCTTACAAATATAATTTTCACTTGTTCTATTGGCAGATGTATTTGACCTATTACAAGCCAAAACACCTCGTTATCATGATATATGTTTTTGGAGCAGCCTTCTTCCCAGAGTGTGATGCCTCATTGACTTTGAAGGAGCCACCAATAAAGCATTCATGTTCCCTCCATCTTTGTTTCTCCCCTCCCTCCTTTTGACTGACTCTATTGACCCCACACACCCTGACATGTATGACTGTGGAGGAAGCCTGAAATAGAGATCTGACCAACACGGGTTGCACACCTCCGGACCAGATTAAGACCGCTGAATGGATAAGGATCAGCACGCCACAGCTGGGGCTTTTAACGGAGCGTTTGAAATGGCCTCGCTGAACTGATAAATCCGGTTTTTGGCAGGCAACGAGAGTTTGTGGGGCATAATCCCTCGCAGCGGGATGCGCTTGAGTGCTGGACAGCGAGAAATTCGATTAACCACCCCTCCAGGGCCCCCCTCTCCAGGCCCCATCCCCGCCCCGCAAACTGTGGAGGGGAACCAGCTCTGGATCCGGACCCTGTCACCCACTACTGGCTGATGACAAAGCCACTGTTCCTGGAAACCATCTGCTGGCTGCAAGGCCTCTGCAGCAGAGATGGCTGACTGGCTGGCTCCTTGCTGCTGGTATAGATGTGTGTTTGTGTTCATCTGCTTACAAGTGCATATTCATAACCCTCTTTACACCTGACGACCACATGCATCCTGGGTATTTGTGATCAGTCGGGCAGTGGGAAATAAAAAGGCATTCATTAAAAGTTGAAATGAAAGCGAGTCGGATCAAAGAGCAGATCTACCACTCTTTGGAGTTGAGCAGAAACACGCGAGACCAGCCGTGTGTGAATGCAATGTCTCCAGTGCACATCTCTGAGATACACAAACACACATTAACGTGTACGCATGAGTCCATTCAGGATCTGTGCAGAGCAGCAGACCTTCCTGCTTCACCTCTTCAACGTCCTCTCCTCTGCGGGCTCCGTCATGAGGAGCACATGAGGCTGAGCACTGACCCTCCCCCTATGTGCAGGTGAGTATTGTGACTACATGGTGAACAAGTGAGAGCAGCCTGAAGGCTCTTGTGTGTACCAAACACCACGGACAGACTGAACCCTGGAGCCGCTGGTCCAGCTGAGTCACGGCTTGCATCTTAATAACAATGCTGAGAAGTAGATTCTCAGCACATTCTATCCCCGCTTGAAAACAGATGCAATGGTTTGTCCTAAAACACATTAGGATGGCCTTAATGTTGGTCAGCCTAATGCATGCCTGATGCCCTCACACACACATGCACAGGCATGTAACCACAGTGAGTACTAACAGATCATTAATCATCCATTACAGGATGCAAGATGCCACACATAAAACCAGGGATTCTGTCGCAGTCTGCTCCATCTTCACCAGCAGTGTTCCATTCACCCGTCTCTCTCTCTCTCTCTCTCTCTCTCTCTCTCCTCTCTCTCTCTCTCTCTCTCTCTCTCTCTCTCTCTCTCTCTCTCTCTCTCTCTCTCTCTCTCTCTTCTGCACCCATCAGCTTCACTGCCCGTCTGTAAACCCTCACCAGACACACACCCGTTGCCAGATCCTACTTTGCCTTCATGCTAGTCTTTCACGCGTTTGTCATCAGATTGCCTACCCGGTTCCGACCCTGCCTGTCCCTGACCTGCTGCTCTGCCTGTCCCTGACCTGCTGCTCTGCCTGTCCCTGACCTGCTGCTCTGCCTGTCCCTGACCTGCTGCTCTGCCTGTCCCTGACCTGCCTGTCCTTGACCTGCTGCTCTGCCTGTCCCTGACCTGCTGCTCTGCCTGTCCCTGACCTGCTGCTCTGCCTGTCCCTGACCTGCTGCTCTGCCTGTCCCTGACCTGCCTGTCCTTGACCTGCTGCTCTGCCTGTCCCCTGACCTGCTGCTCTGCCTGTCCCTGACCTGCCTGTCCTTGACCTGCTGCTCTGCCTGTCCCTGACCTGCTGCTCTGCCTGTCCCTGACCTGCTGCTCTGCCTGTCCCTGACCTGCTGCTCTGCCTGTCCCTGACCTGCTGCTCTGCCTGTCCCTGACCTGCTGCTCTGCCTGTCCCCTGACCTGCTGCTCTGCCTGTCCCTGACCTGCTGCTCTGCCTGTTCCCTGACCCTGCCTGTCCTTGGACTATCCTGCTTCGCCTGCTGTCTGACCCTGCCTGTCCCTACGTTGACCACCTCGCCTGCTGTCTGACCCTCTGCCCGGCCCTGACTCAGCTTCTGCCCGCTGTCCTCTGGTTCCTTTGCCTGCACCTCATCCGGCTGATACTGTTCTGCTGGTATCCCTCTGCTCTGGTATTATTACCAATAAAGTACATTACCAATACTCCTGGGTTTCTCGAGTGCTGCATTTGGGTCCTTCATAGGATTGTGACAAATTCAGTGTAAATCTTGGTGGAAATAAATATTTTATCTGGCTCTGTAATTATTTGGGGGGTGATTTCTGGCCCGAGCTAATCATCATTAATGTAGAAGTAATAACTCCAGTGATTTGCCGGGTTGTCCTGCCTTCATCTCATAAAGTAATTTGAGTTCCAGAAATATCAGAGATGTCTTTCAAAGACATCTAAAAACATTTGGAGACGATGGAGATGAAAACCTGGATGTCACGTAGAAAGAAAGTATGCATGAAAAACACGTGTCTAGTGTTCCCGCGCTGTGTCTTGCTACGTCATACTTATCGGTCCGATATTAGGAATTATGACGTCATCCCATAAACCCGATACCAGTATTAATAGCCCCGATAATATACAATATATTTTTTGGGTAAAAAAAAAGAAAAAAATACTGCGGTGTGGGTGGATTGGGATGAGGGGCGCTTGTTTTTCACTCGGCTCCTCCCGTTTTGCCAGTACTGTGGTGTTAGTGGTTTAGGAAGAGGGGAGTTCTTCACAAATCCAGCGCTCCCTGATACTTCGAACCTGATCAGTCACCTGAAACATCGCCATCGCTACGATGGTGTGTTAAAAGCGTACGAAGACAATAATACAATACAGTGTGTGTGTGTGTGTGTGTGTGTGTGTGTGTGTGTGTGTGTGTGTGTGTGAGATGGATTGTTGGAGCTATGTGCAACTCAAGGCATATGCTCGAACGGGAGCTGCCTGGACGCTGCAGTCATGTTGCACTATCCGAGCTGAGTGTGCTGACTTCTCGTACAATGTCCCACTGTCTGCTTCCTGCATCAAGTCAAATGCTCGGCGCAGTTGTGTGGATAGAGCGCTCCTCTGTTTTCATTTAAACAGCTCCTTATATCCGTTAACGCAGCTAGCTAGCACCAGATGCTAACAACAACAATGCACGTCAACAAGGTCTCTCTCTCGCTCGCTCGGGCCACACACACAC
The DNA here is from genome assembly GCA_036324585.1 of Champsocephalus esox. Lineage (NCBI taxonomy): Eukaryota > Metazoa > Chordata > Actinopteri > Perciformes > Channichthyidae > Champsocephalus > Champsocephalus esox. The sequence continues at coordinate 1,044,667 of CM070495.1, read as the reverse complement.
CTTCCCAGTCCTCCCGATGGCCAGTCGGTGCCTGCCAGTGAACGTGGAAGTGTGGTCTGCCACAAGCGGGCAGCAGGAGCGGGGCTGTCAGCATCAGCTTGTAGATGGTATTTTAAACTCGATGCACTCTGAAGCTACGGGGCGGCCGAGGACAAAAAATACACATGCGTTAATGGCGTTAAAATAATTAGTGGCGTAAAAATATTGTTGTTATCGGTATCGGTCTTGAGAAGCAGGAAGTTATCGGTATCGGTTTCAAAAAACCAATATCGTGCATCCCAAGTGGAAATGCATAAATATTATGTCAATTAGACATTTAGTGTTAACCTGCTCCCAGCAATGTGTGATAAGGTGTGGGAGTGGTGAGGTGAATCCAGCTGATAAATCACCAGAGCCACTGAAGCCACTCCTTGGAACCACAGATAAAAAAAAGCTACGTGGCAAATGTATTTCTCTTGGGAGCAGCCCAATCTAATCATGGAGGGAGATGAGGGGTGGAGGTGGAAAGGAAGGAGCCTGGAGCTATACAGTGTGTGTGTGTGTGTGTGTGTGTGTGTGTGTGTGTGTGTGTGTGTGTGTGTGTGTGTGTGTGTGTGTGTGTGTGTGTGTGTGTGTGTGTGTGTGTGTGTGGACTAGCATTACTATACTTGTGGGGACCTACATCTGTTTACATAGTCACGTGTGGGGACTCGCCTCCCTTATAGGGACAAATTGGAGGTCCCCATAAGGGGAATCTAATACAGTTTAGGGTGAAGACTTGGTTAGGGTAAGGGTTAGGGTTAGGGTTAGGCATGTGTTGGTTATGGCTAAGGTTAGGATAAGTCTCTAGGAAATGCATGTAAGTCAATGTAATGTCCCCTGAAGTGATGTAAACATGGTGTGGGTGCGTGTGTACAGTCAATCCTGTGCCACAGTTTGTGAATCATAGGCTCAGTATCTAATTACCTGTCTCTTCCACAGAAGCTTCATGATGGTGTAACAAAGCGACGGAGGGATCAGCTAAAAGCCAAAAGCCATGCTCGGGGCCTGTCGAGGCTGCAGAGTCCCCGTCCCTTAATTTATAGAGATAAGCTATTGCTCTTGTTGTAAACTCTGCAGAGTAGCTGCCTGTTGGACCTTAGAGACCCTGTGTGCACAGTGTACGTCTGACACAAACTCCTCTGGTGAGGTGAGGTACCTGAGGCCCACTTCTAAAAGGGGGACATTAATAATCTTTTTTCTCAAAGTAATGATAAACCTGTGAGTTGGATGTAGAAAAGTCAGAATCAATTTGGAATTTTTGTATTTTAAAGTAAATTCATTCAAATGATAGTGTCCGTCCAAAAAAAAAGAATTACTTATAGTGAAAACCACCCTTGAATGATGGGATGGTAGACTAAAAGCTTTAGGAATCCAAACTATAACGACCTATAATAAGTACCCTGTATCAAGATTGATGCAAAACAAGTGACATTTGACCTTTTCAGAGAGGTTGAGGATGATGCGTAGCCAGAATGGCCAAAACCGGAAGCTGGGTTGTAGCTCTAATAGTGCTAATAACAGCTAATATGAAATCTCAGTGTTTGACAACAATGGAATGATGGATATTTATCAGTAATAATTTCAAAGGGACACAGAGACATTGGATTACCCTTCAGCAGCGTTTATGCGTTGTAATGCCATTAACACAACCGTAAGACGTAGGTGCCGTTTTGGTCCCGTAAAGCTGCGTTGTGTGATGTCTGGGTTTGCTTCCCCTGCCGCGAGTTGTGATCGCTCAGTGGTGATACTTACATCCCTAGAATCTGTGGAATATCAGCTTGCTACCGTGAGTTCTGTGCTACGTGCGTTAGCATTTTTCCACTTAGTGCTAATTCAGAGGCTTGGCGTTAGAGTTGTGTTTTGTTTAACTAAAAATGGTTGTTAAATATTAAGAAGCCCTGAGACAGTTTCCTGGGGGGAAAAAGCCTGCAGACCCTGCCGGCGGGGGCTGCAGGGCTTAACAGGTTAAATGGAAATACTCTAGGAAAGTACAAGTAGGCTACTTGAGTAAATGTTCTCACTGCCCAACAGGCCACACACACTGAGGCTGGAAAGCAGAGATATCCGGACTAGGACTGAGCGAATGTGACGGTGGGGGAAATTCACTAAATAGTAGCTCTGATTCCGCCTCACAGACATCATTGGGTAAAGTCGAGTCAGGCCGCTCCACAGAACGACAAAGAGTGGCTACAGGATACAGGTACTGGATAAAGAGCGTCAGAAGCTAAGATCAAAGCTGAGCAGCTGAGACGGTGATCCAGTCTGATAACTGTTCAGACTGTGATGAGGTAGCAGGCCTGTGTGTGTGTGTGTGTGTGTGTGTGTGTGTGTGTGTGTGTGTGTGTAATCATGTCTGATGGAATTAAACACCTCACATCCCACACTCAACGCAAAAGCGGTAAAGAGACTCAATAGAGGCAAATATCACACACAAACAGAAAAACACTCACACACACACACGAAGAATAGATAGAGCAGGCATCCTCAAAGTACGGACTCCGGTCCGGATTCGGACCGAACGACAACTGTCTCTGGACTCTGAGCAAATGATACTTTTCATATGTATTATCTGTGTTATCTGCGAGACATCGCCACAACGCAACGAGTCAAAATGATCCGCTATGTCCATAGACTGCAAACAGCGCTCATCGGACATTTATGAGAGAAAGTCTCTAATGTCCGAGTGCAAGTGAATGCAGCACAAGATGCACGTCATGTAACCCCTCCCCCGGTCCTGGCGCGAGCCTGGACATATGATTGACGGTGATTTTATTTGAACGGGACGGTGCAAAACGAGAAGCATTCGTACCCAAGCACTGAAGGAATGAGGTATTTGCGGTCTACGCTGACAGAGAAGAGACTGTCAGTGTGGCTGCACTCAGCATTGAATCAAAACGCACTACAGCTTTGATCTGAATACGTCTGTGAGGCGTTTTGCTGAACAAGATGGTAATCCCCGCATTCAGCTGTAATACACGTCAACTTGATGCTCTGCTCACGGATGAGCATACACAACTATTACGATGATGACCTTACGTGTGTAAATATATGTTTTTCTTTGAGCGGGTCTGCCCCCAAAAAACAGTTATAAGTCCTGAGAAAGTCAAATAAGACGGTGTGTAAAACTACACTGCCCAGCCAAAAGAAAGTAACCACTTTGATTGAACTAGGCCAGTAGGTAAGGACATTCCACTGGATAATAACTGAGTATAAAAGAATGCATGACTGAAGTGATGGAGACCAGGTTGAAGGCAAACACAAAGAGGAAATAACAGGTCAGATCAAGCAAACCCCCCTCTCAGATTCCACAGCAACCAGAAGAACATAAATACTGGCTGGTGATTTGATTCATCAGCTTTGTGATGGAATACAAAATGCACAGTGCATTTCCTTAGCTGTGGATGAGTCCACTGACACACTGACACTGCTCAGTTGCTGGTGTTTGTGAGTTGTTATGATGAGGCAAAGGGGGGTTTGTTGAAGATGTGTTGGACCTGAGGAACCCCAGTGGACACACAAGGGGGAAGACATTTATAAAGCAATAATGGGAATGCTGAATGAAAGAGGGTGCAGCTGCCTTTATTCATAACTGCAGCTCTTACTCTGCGACTCTGAGTGGTCGAGTACAGACACAATAACAATGAAAACTGCTGCATACAGATTACTTTTGTTTTTGCAACCTCGTGTTAAGAATCTTGTTGCAATTGTTTAAAAGTTTGAATGACCGTAATAAACAGACCTTTGTCTTATTGAAACATTTATTTTGGACCTTTAAGATTTGTATTTGAGTACCCCTGCGATAGAGGCTTATACTTGACTGTCACCACGAAAACCTCACTGAAAACACAGCGGAGGGAGGAAGTGGACAGATGAGCTTACTTTGATACTCCACAAAACAAATCCAGATTCTGCATCAACACTTTATTATAACGTGAGACAAGTCATCACGATTCTAAGTGTGAAGCATCCTTCAGGTACAACATATTTAATATATGTTAAGTCAACACTCTATTCTGTGTCCTAGAAAGTTACTTATATATTTCTGAGCAATATTTCCTTCAATTCATGTGGGTTTTCTGGAGCCTACGTACGTTAGCCTAATGTATATATGTATACATATACAGGCTAGCATACAACGTTGTATTGCTTTTCATGTTTAGGATCATTGGCACATTGACCTTGTGTAATGGTGTGGTGTTTATATGCAAATGAGTTGAGCAGCGCTCCAAACTCAGATCAGACCTGTCTGACACAGCAGGATGTGGGATGTCCATCACGGTTTCTATCAAAGGCTGATGTCGTATTGAGTTCAGGCCGCTGTGACTCCACACGCACAGAGCTCCGTGAAGACACAACACCCCACATAACATGTTAACATGCCTGAGGGGAGAATAGGTGACATCCCTTCATCACATCGAAGCCCTCAGAGGAAACATAGGAGCTGCAGCTTGTCAGCAGAAGAACAGCTGCAGCTCAGAGAATGTGTCATCATATAGAAATGTGTTTGAGGGCTGAAGTAGAGCAGCTCCGAGTCTGCTGAGGAAGAGGAGCGCTCTCAGAGAAGGTTCAGCTTTTACTCAATGTTTGTTGACTCTAGCTACCGGATAAATGAAGACGTTAACGTTAGTTGCAACATTAGGACATACGGTATGTTGCTGTGTTCTACTAAGGAACATGTCCATCCAACGTGGTGTTGGAGTAAACATCTCATGATCAACCTCACCAGAACCACATAATGGCTTTGGTAGATTGTTGTAATGTCTTTTATCTCTGAGACGTTCTGTGTTACTGTTTTCCTAACAAGCCACCTCGTTCAGTCCTATGCATGTCCTCTCCTTAACAAGTTGCCCTGCACATGTTGTACTGCCCACAAAGACACTGACATTGCTCAGTGTGTGTTTAAGGCAGCTATGACATACCTTTGATGAGGACATCTTGATGGATGTTTGGACATACAAAGTGTCTGACTGTCAACGTTGGTGTCTTTGAAACCATGACTATAACGTTTCAAGGATCTAAGTTGCCTAAAGTAAAGCAGGCAGCTGATTGGACAACACAATCCGAACCCTGTTGCTGGCAGCATCCATCTCTTTTTGGATTAGCTGGGTTTCACAATAGCTCTTCAGAAAACCATAGGTGACATCCCAGAGACTACGTGCGGGCCACGCTCTGTGGGTGCCATACGGATGGGTGGACAGACAGATACTTTATTCATCCCAAATTGAATATTATTTTATATCTACAGTAGAAAGACATATATCACAGAGAGTACACAATATAAAATGTTTTGGATGAGTTAAAAGGTTTTATAAAACACCAAAATACCAATATACTACAGTAGCAGAAAAGTAGTAGTAAACGGCGTTACTTGGTCTTCCATGAGAACACATTTAGTGAGCAATACCCCAGATATTAGCATAATGTTCAACATGGCCACGGACTGGGAAGGAGGAGGCCATTGTGTTATAGGAGACTCACCTTGACTTATTATGTAATACCATAAGGCTCACCTCCATCTGCTGTGTGGCTCTTTGAACTCAGCTATGAGTAGTAGTATAGTATAAATGGCTCACACTCAGACGTCATGCTCCGTATCTCAGTCTCTGTTTGTGGTGGATTGTGGGGAAGGAGAATATCATCTCATCCCTGATTGGGTCAGACTGACAGGGGGGGGGGCAATATTTCACCATAGGTGCACTCCAAACACGCACACCCTCGTGCACAACGCCCGACCCCCTCTCCCCTTTCCGACTTGCTGTTGAGGGAGAGATAAAAACGAGGAGATGATGAATTTACTGGAGGAGTGCTTCGTCCCCTATTCTGTTCCCATCACCGTTGGCTGAGCAAGGGACAGGATGATAGATGCCCCCCCCTCCCACATCCCACATCCTGCCAGCGCTTAATGGTGCATTCCAATAAACCTACTTTCAATCTACACATTACTGGTACAGCTCCCACTTATTGACCCAGCCGGTTATTACTTTCTAATGGAGTCGGTGCCGATGTGAACGTTACATTTGAGATGGAATCAATAAACGCAGCATGAATGACTTGGGGAGTAAATGATATACTTAAGCTCATCCACTCATCTCTTTGACATTATAAGAAAAGACGAGGAACACAAAACAGATTTGAGATATAAATTAGCATCAGTCAGGAGAGAGAAAGGTCACCAGTGGGACAGGCAGGGCCAGAGACACACGTATCCAGTGTGCTCCTCTCCTCAGCCTGTACACAGTGAGTCAATAATGGCTGCATTTTGTTATTGCGATTTTACCCAAAGCCTTCCGCTCTTCCATTAAAACATCCACACACACACACACTCACACAAAGGACACACAACCATCAGGAGCCTTGTGGGGCCCAAGGACACTTTGACGTGTAGCAGGAGGAGCCGGGCATCATGATAAGTGTGCTTGGTGTCTCAGTGTCCTGCATGTGGTGCAGTCTCAGTTAGTGCTTCTGCCACATGGGCTCTATGTGTTCTGACGGCTGCCTCAGAGAGTGGGGGGCCGGGGCCTCTCCACGTGGGGGGCCGGGGCCTCTCCACGTGGGGGTCCGGGGCCTCTCCACGTGGTGGGGAGATGATGGTGCTTAGGTAGAGGGCCCCATTATGCATGCATCATATGCACCTGCTGGACATCAGATCACAGCGGGAGCCCGGCTGATCTGATGATGTGTGGCTGCATTTAGATGTGTTGTTCTTGATCTAAAGGGATGAAGCTCTCCCTCCGGTGAGGCTGCTTAGTACACACACACACACACACACACGGGCACACACACGCACGCGCGCACACACACACACGCACGCACACACACACACGCACACACGCACACACACACACGCACACACGCACACGCACGCACACACACACACACACACACGCACGTCTTTAGCAGAAATGTTCGTCGGTAAATTAGATGGATTAGATGTTTTCATCTTGGTGTTTTCTCTCTCGTGTGAGCTCCACACGTTCACTCTACGGTGTTGTTTACCTTCTGTGATGCGCGAGCTGATGACATCGCGTCATCATCATCATCACTTCACGTCAAGACGAGTTCACTTTTCCCCCCTCAATTTTGTGTGAAAAAATGCGGGGATTATTCGCCCTTTTAAAAATCTGCGCCATTTTGCTGATTATGCGGTAAATTCTGCAATCGCAGAATCGCGTTTTTCAGGAGGGTCTAAATGATGTGAAATCTAACCAAGTGTTAAATCAGACTTTAGTTCCACCTGGAGTGAATCCACCAGCTACCCTGCAGTCTACAAAGTACTTCAGACTAGCTGCACCTCCACCAGCTACCCTGCAGTCTACAAAGTACTTCAGACTAGCTGCACCTCCACCAGCTACCCTGCAGTCTACAAAGTACTTCAGACTAGCTGCACCTCCTCCAGCTACCCTGCAGTCTACAAAGTACTTCAGACTAGCTGCACCTTCACCAGCTACCCTGCAGTCTACAAAGTACTTCAGACTAGCTGCACCTTCACCAGCTACCCTGCAGTCTACAAAGTACTTCAGACTAGTTGCACCTCCACCAGCTACCCTGCAGTCTACAAAGTACTTCAGACTAGCTGCACCTCCACCAGCTACCCTGCAGTCTACAAAGTACTTCAGACTAGCTGCACCTTCACCAGCTACCCTGCAGTCTACAAAGTACTTCAGACTAGCTGCACCTTCACCAGCTACCCTGCAGTCTACAAAGTACTTCAGACTAGCTGCACCTCCACCAGCTACCCTGCAGTCTACAAAGTACTTCAGACTTGCTGCACCTTCACCAGCTACCCTGCAGTCTACAAAGTACTTCAGACTAGCTGCACCTTCACCAGCTACCCTGCAGTCTACAAAGTACTTCAGACTAGCTGCACCTTCACCAGCTTTGAGAACACTTTCATGATCAATCATTATAAAACATATCATATATATTATTCTGAAATGGACCAATCTGCACAATGACTACTTTTACTGTCGCTACTTTAAAGGGGACCTATCATGCAAAATGCACCTTTGTACGTCTTACATGGATATGTGTCCCCGGTGTGTCAGGGAACTCACCAAGTGTCAGAAAACACAACCCTCTCTCTTTTCCTCCGTACCCACATCTCTAAAAAACAGGGCTGCAACGGATCTGATACAGACAGGGGCGCCGCCAGGGATTTTGGGCCCCATGAAAAGATATCACATTGGGCCCCACCACCAGGCACAGGCCACGTCAACCAAGCACACTGCTAACCACACCTCCAGAACCCGACCCACTCATGTATGCTTTAAATAGCTCTACCTGTACAGGCTTGCATCTATCTTGTATTCCAATACTAACTGCACAATATTTACTGACACTGAGCGGTGAACATGTAACACTGTGCAGACGTGCCACATTCTGCTGCAGTAGAATTCACTATTTGATATAACACTAACATTCCTGACAATAGACCTCAATAGTCATCTTTTATGGTGTACATGACTTTTTAATAACGTTTTTAAATGGAACATCCATAAATCTAAATAAATATAACTTAAATATACATGACCTCTTAAATTAAAATAAAGTGAACATTAACACCAATATTATCATTTATAAAATGCTATAACAAAAAAAATAACATAAGCAGCAGATTTAATTAAATATACATACCAACTACAAAATAAGCGGGTATTAAAGTGTAAACGGACAACAAAACGGAAATGGAAATGAAAAGTATTTTTCTCATCATGCATCTGGTGTGTAGTGATCCAATACCGTTACCATAGCCTTGCCCTTTAACAGTTATCACGAGCCCTGGCTCAGCCTTACTCACCAAGAGCCCAGCGCCTAGCCTTCTTACAGGCAACGTCACTGATCAAGTCCTTGAAGTCCATCTTTCTAGCCAACTGGCTTTCAATGGACAGCAAGACTGCAAAGCATTATGGGGGGACAGGGCTGCGGAGCCTAAATATGGATCTGTTGGCACCAGGGGGAGGGACAACTGATTTAGTATGAATAGCTGCTAAAAATGTACCCGCATTTATTAAATGTCAGCAAAAAGAGGAGTGAAATGAAAAACCTCTGAATTTTCTGTGAAGATATTAACAGTACTTAATATCAGCAAAACATTACAATTATTATTTACAATGGACTAAGCTTAGCTAACAGACCACTCATGGACCACACCCACTTTTTCTTTTGAAAGACTGGGTGACATACTGTCGCCCTTTAGTCGCTCTCTCTTTTCTTTCTCTCCTTTCTTTTCTTTCTTGAAAGCCTGACTTTGTTAGTCGTTGAAACATCGTACACACGTAAGTACTAGCATCACTGCTCACATGCTCTCACTCTTCTAGAAAGGGCCCCGCACAGCATTTGGAGGCAGGACCAAACCATTACATGTAAATAGAGGGGGGTGTTCGATGCTTTGGATAATTAACTTTTGGAAGAAAATAAGTTAAATTAATCGTAAGTTTAGTGAGTACATTATCAATATGAAGTTATTGTAATGTTAAGTATTGATGATTGATGAAAGGTTACTTACATTATTTTTCTTAATGTTCTAAAAATATTTGGGGCCCCTGTCAGTCACGGGCCCTTAGAATCGTCCAAACTGTTCACCCCCTTACGGCGCCTCTGGATACAGACTGATCCAGATTTTAAATATCTCTGACGTCAGAAACAAGGAGCTCCGCCTATATGGCCAACTCTCCACCTATCAGGGGAATGGTGGGTTGCCGTGTCATGGTAACATCATGGTAACAGCATGGTAACAGCATGGTAACATGACACTCGTACCTCGCCCCCTCCTTTGCAGGGGGGCGTGGTCAGCTGCAGCTCATTTGCCACAGAATCAGCCCTTGCAAAAACAGGGCTGGAAAAGAGCAAATGGAGCTAAATGAGGCATGGCTAAAATGCATGATCTGTTTGGTATTTTGAAAAAAAAAGTTTTATATACAGTGGGGCAAAAAAGTATTTAGTCAGCCACCAATTGTGCAAGTTCTCCCATTTAAAAAGATGAGAGAGGCCTGTCATTTTCATCCTAGGTACACTTCAACTATGAGAGACAAAATGAGAAAAAAAAAGAAAAAAATCGTATTGTCTGATTTTTAAAGAATTTATTTGCTAATGATGATGGAAAATAAGTATTTGGTCAATAACAAAAGTTCATCTCAATACTTTGTTATATACCCTTTGTTGGCAATGACAGAGGTCAAACATTTTCTGTAAGTCTTCACAAGGTGTTCACCGTTGCTGATATTTTGGCCCATTCCTCCATGCAGATCTCCTCTAGAGCAGTGATGTATTGGGGCTGTCGCTGGGCAACACAGACTTTCAACTCCCTCCAAAGATGTTCTATGGGGTTGAGATCTGGAGACTGGCTAGGCCACTCCAGGACCTTGAAATGCTTCTTACGAAGCCACTCCTTTGTTGCCCGGACGGTGTGTTTGGGATCATTGTCATGCTGAAAGACCCAGCCACGTTTCATCTTCAATGCCCTTGCTGATGGAAGGAGGTTGTCACTCAAAATCTCACGATACATGGCCCCATTGTTTCCTTTACACGGATCAGTCGTCCTGGTCCCTTCGCACAAAAACAGCCCCACAGCACGATGTTTCCACCCCCATGTTTCACAGTAGGTATGGTGTTCTTTGGATGCAACTCAGCATTCTTTCTCCTCCAAACACGTCTCATTGAGTTTTTACCAAAAAGTTATATTTTGGTTTCATCTGACCATATGATATTCTCCCAATCCTCTTCTGGATCATCTAAATGCTCTCCAGCAAACTTCAGACGGGCCTGGACCAGGGTTTCCGCTAGGATTTTTTCTCGCCGGTCAAATGTCCGGGCAGAATTTATTTTACCGGACAAATTTGAAACTTACCGGTCATATTTCAATAATAATAATAAGAGTTGTGTAGCAGAGTTTCCGTAAGCAGGTAATTACCGGACTATGAGCGGATATGCTTCAGTTTAAAACTCAGTTCACGGGGCTCATTTTTATATTGCTTCAGTTTATAATCGTAACGGATCGAAAAAATTCAGATTTGATTCCACAAACAACAAACAACATAATTATTACATTCAAACAAACTACTTGTAGTAGATAACGTACATTATTCAGAAGTTTACATCAACTTTGAATAATAACACGGGAGAAACGGAGCCTCTCTTTTCCCCTCTCCCTCCTTCTCTCTCCTGACAGCCCGTCAGTTTCTCAAGCAGCTCCTGCAGCTCGCTAAACAGAGGGCGGGGCTTCAGGTGCTCATGCAGAGCTGCGTGTCTTGGTCTGACTCAGCAGCTGATCTGATCTCTCTCGCATCCGGTTAAACTTCACTCGCGTTTATGTCCATATCGATCAGATCCAGCTGTCCTGATCGGCCTTTATAGAGAGCACCGATCAAACTATTAAGAGTGAATATCGGCCGATAATGACCGGCGGCTGATCGATCGGAGCTTCCCTAATTATTACCAGACATTTTGACCGTCAGGTTTTGAATTTACCGGTTTTTTATAAATGTTACCAGTTAAAAACCGGTAATTACCGGCTAACGGAAACCCTGGCCTGGACATGTACTGGCTTAAGCAGGGGGACACGTCTGGCACTGCAGGATTTGAGTCCCTGGCGGCGTAGTGTGTTACTGATGGTAGCCTTTGTTACTTTGGTCCCAGCTCTCTGCAGGTCATTGACTAGGTCCCCCCGTGTGGTTCTGGGATCTTTGCTCACCGTTCTTGTGATCATTTTGACCCCACGGGGTGAGATCTTGCGTGGAGCCCCAGATCGAGGGAGATGATGTCACGATCTGTCTGTGTTGTGTTTTGTCTTGTCTTTTTCTATCTTTGGTTTCCTGTTTTATTTTTAAAAGTGTTCACCTCCTGTTTTGCCTGTTGCTGTCTGTCTGTTTTCCCTCCCTGATTACCCGATTGTGTTCACCTGGTGCCCCTGTGTGTTCTCCTCCCTCCTCACCTGTCTCTTGTTTTATTAGTCATGTGTGCATTTAGGTTCTGTGTTTTCTGTTCGTCTTTGTTAGTTCCTTGTTGTTGTTGGACTGTGTTCACTGGGAAGAGTTCTGTCTTTAAACCTTGATATAAAGGAATGTTCCTGTTAATCTGCATTTGGGTCCTGCTTGCCTCTCTCAACCCTTACAGATTATCAGTGGTCTTGTATGTCTTCCATTTTATAATACTTGCTCCCACAGTTGATTTCTTCACACCAAGCTGCTTACCTATGCAGATTCAGTCTTCCCAGCCTGGTGCAGGTCTACAATTTAGTTTCTGGTGTCCTTTGACAGCTTTCTGGTCTTGGCCATAGTGGAGTTTGGAGTGTGACTGTTTGAGGTTGTGGACAGGTGTCTTTTATACTGATAACGAGTTCAAACAGGTTCCATTAATACAGTTAACGAGTGGAGGACAGAGGAGGCTCTTAAAGAAGAAGTTACAGGTCTGTGAGAGCCAGACATCTTGTTTGTTTGTCGGTGACCAAATACTTATTTTACCGAGGAATTTACTAATTAATTCATTAAAAATCCTACAATGTGATTTCCTGGATTCTTTCCCCCATTCTGTCTCTCATAGTTGAAGTGTACCTAGGATGAAAATTACAGGCCTCTCATCTTTTTAAGTGGGAGAACTTGCACAATTGGTGGCTGACTAAATACTTTTTTGCCCCACTGTAGGTATGGCCCTACAATATATTATTCAAATATAGCATGATAGATCCACTTTAAGTACATTTTGATGATAATACTTTTCTACTTTTACTTGAGGAACATTTTGATTGCAGGATTGTTCCTACACTCTGGTACTTCTACTTTCACTCAAGTACAATATCTGAGTACTGAGTACTTGTACTTTTACTCAAGTACAAGATCTGAGTAGCCTACTTCTACTTGTACTCAAGTACAAGATCTGAGTACTTCTACTTTTAACCAAGTACAAGATCTATACGTATACCACCTCTGTTTATAGCCTATGAATTAGAAGACGAAGGCTAAAGCTAACGTTAGCAGATAGTGACAATGTATGCTAGCTAGCTAGCTCAACGATTCCTTAAATAATATTGCGACTGAAAAACGTTGCAGTGCACATCATGCTCTGCCGCTCCAACAGGGAGCTCTGCTCTGAACACCTGAACGGCCCGTTCTAACAGCAGTTCACCAGCGGTCCAGTCTGTGCCACAGTGATTCCGGACCACACAGTTCATATTAACGAACGCACCGTAGGTAATGTAGCTGCTGAAGCTAGACCCTCATCGCGGAGCAGCAGAGTTCAGCCGACAGACGGGAAGACTCAAGCATACACTTTGCGCTTCATTATAATATATAATACCCTAAACATATCTTTATTGCAGATCTACATGAATCACACAAACTACCTATTTTGGATTCAAAACGGCGAATTTTGCCGAAAGGTGACAAGTTAGCTTCCCTGAAGAGGGCATTGGATTGGCTGTATGCAGAGTCAGAAGGCTCCAACTGCTCCGACCCAGCTGCTGCAGCAGACCTACTACACTGTAAAGTACAGGAGACTGGAAGGGTCTTCCTCAACGTTAGCTGCTCTTAGAACAAAAAGGCCACTCTAACATAATTTGTGGCAGTTCGTTTTTTATAATTATTACAGGTTTTGCTTTAATTATAGTTGTTCTTAAGTGAGAATTCAGAAAAAAATTCAAAAATGCAGAAGAAAACAGAGTGCCCCTGGAGAGATTCGGGATGAAAGTGAGACGATCAGTACCAGTCCACAAAAGTGTCCAATTAGATTATTACCTTTAGCATCAGTGGCATAGGGGAGAAGTGTGTGTGTGTGCGTGTGTGTGTGTGTGTGTGTGTGTATGTATGTGTGTGTGTGTGTGTGTGTGTGTGTATGTGTATATGTGTGTGTGTGTGTGTGGCCTAGTATTACTATCGCTGCACAATACCACTTAATTTGCAAAACACAGTTACATAATGCATTGAAATGTAAGATGAATGTTTGATAGAATCTTATTCTAATTGATATGGACACATCTCGCTCAATATACTCCTCTATACCCTCTTTCCCCATCCACTCTATGATCACACACACACACACACACACACACACACACACACACACAGGCTCCATTCATTAGCCTGTCTGCCTGTGGTTCACAGCAGTGTGTGATGCAAGACGCTCTCTGTGGGCTAGGGTCTATTTGTAGCTGGTGGAGGTGGAGGTGGTCTCCACAGGTTAATTACTCCATTTAGTGTTGAGGTGTGCTGTAGTTCAGGTAGAGCTAAGAGGAGTAATTATGTCTACGGAAACAAAGGCTGATCCGGTTTCAGTGAGAGCGAGTTAAAAATCAATAGCAGCGTTTAAAGTTTCCCCTGACGACATACACGACGAACGTATTGGGAGATTATTAAGCAAATATAAAGAAAATATTCTTGCAAAACAAATCTATCATGTTTTTTTTTCATTGAAAGTGAAATACATTTTGAGGTAAACTCTGATTTAAAATAATGTTACCATAGTGTTTTTTACTTGCTCTGTGACTGTCAACATCTGTTTCATCAAACTAACAATCCAGCATTTATCACGGATGAACAACAATCACAATAGTAGCCCAGTCAAGGGCCTACTTTCTGTTGTGTTTCTCTTAGCATAGTGAAGCCTCTCAAAAGGTCATTGATGAGAGCTAGCTGTGGTTTGACACATTTGGCGAAAAGTGTTGAACTTTGTGAAAAATATGTGTTCATGCAATGTGTTTGAATGCAGTGGAATGAAAACAGAGCAGTGCTATGCAAAGGGCCTGACCCCGAACACGGCCCAACGCTGTCCTTCCCAGAGTCTGGGCCTGACCCCGAACATGGCCCAACGCAGTCCTTCCCAGAGTCTGGGCCTGACCCCAGACACGGCCCAACGCAGTCCTTCCCAGAGTCTGGGCCTGACCCCGAACACGGCCCAACGCTGTCCTTCCCAGAGTCTGGGCCTGACCCCGAACACGGCCCAACGCAGTCCTTCCCAGAGTCTGGGCCTGACCCCGAACACGGCCCAACGCAGTCCTTCCCAGAGTCTGGGCCTGACCCCAGACACGGCCCAACGCAGTCCTTCCCAGAGTCTGGGCCTGACCCCGAACACGGCCCAACGCAGTCCTTCCAAGAGTCTGGGCCTGACCCCGAACACGGCCCAACGCAGTCCTTCCCAGAGTCTGGGCCTGACCCCGAACACGGCCCAAAACTGTCCTTCCCAGAGTCTGGGCCTGACCCCGAACACGGCCCAACGCAGTCCTTCCCAGAGTCTGGGCCTGACCCCGAACACGGCCCAAAACTGTCCTTCCCAGAGTCTGGGCCTGACCCCGAACACGGCCCAACGCAGTCCTTCCCAGAGTCTGGGCCTGACCCCGAACATGGCCCAACGCAGTCCTTCCCAGAGTCTGGGCCTGACCCCGAACACGGCCCAACGCTGTCCTTCCCAGAGTCTGGGCCTGACCCCAGACACGGCCCAACGCAGTCCTTCCCAGAGTCTGGGCCTGACCCCGAACACGGCCCAACGCTGTCCTTCCCAGAGTCTGGGCCTGACCCCGAACACGGCCCAAAGCTGTCCTTCCCAGAGTCTGGGCCTGACCCCGAACACAGCCCAACACAGTCCTTCCCAGAGTCTGGGCCTGACCCCAGACACGGCCCAACGCAGTCCTTCCCAGAGTCGGGGCCCGACCCCAGACACGGCCCAACGCTGTCCTTCCCAGAGTCTGGGCCTGACCCCGAACACGGCCCAACGCAGTCCTTCCCAGAGTCTGGGCCTGACTCCAGACACGGCCCAACGCAGTCCTTCATAGAGTCTGGGTCGCAATGCTTTTTGTAAGATATTTAAAAACAGAATAAACAGATGCCAACCATGTACTCTGCAAACCCCAATATCTCCATCAATTATACCCACATGTCCTTAATATTAATAAATCATAGATAAATCATTGTTGCCTTTTGATTTTAAAAGTATACATGTCACAATGTAAACAAATGATAAAGAGACGCTGCACCTCCCCTGCGAAATGAACCATGTTCTACCATGGACATAAACCATGGACTACCATGGTCCACCAGTACCATGGACATAAATCATGGTCCACCGGACTGGAAATAATATAAATTAATACAAGCTTTTCAATAGTTTCAAGCATTTAATTTTAAAATATTTGTATAGATCAAGTTAAGGTCGTGTTGATGTTAAACACGACCAAAACTGAAGTTATTGTACTTGGCCCGAAGAATCTACGAAACAAATTATCTAAAGATATACTAACTATGGATGGCATTCATTTGGCCTCCAGTGAGACTGTAAGGAATCTTGGTGTTATATTTGATCAGGATTTATCCTTTAACGCCCACATAAAATCAATTTCAAGGACCGCCTACTTCCATCTTCGTAACATTGCAAAAATCAGGCATATCTTGCCTCAAAGCGATGCAGAGAAACTAGTCCATGCATTTGTTACTTCTAGGCTGGATTATTGTAACTCTTTATTATCAGGGAGTACCAAGAAGTCAGTCAAGTGGCTTCAGCTGATTCAAAATGCTGCGGCTCGTGTACTAACCAGAGTTAGGAAAAGGGACCACATGACTCCTGTTCTGGCTGCCTTACACTGGCTCCCTATAGAACACAGGATAGAATTTTAAATGCTTCTTCTCGCCTACGATGATCCTGCGGTCCTGTGTCCTGGATCGCGAGCGCTGGATCTTGAGTCGTGGCTGTGGTCCTGGATCATCGGTCCTGGATGGATATCCTCGTGGATTCATCTTCCTATTATACACACATGCATTTCCAAACATTTGGACTACCTATGTTGCAAATGTATTATCTTTTCAATGTACACACGGCATCTATTGCACGTCTGTCCGTCCTGGGAGAGGGATCCCTCCTCTGCTGCTCTCCCTGAGGTTTCTCCCATTTTTCCCTTTAAACTGGGTTTTCTTCTGAAGTTTTTCCTTGTACGATGTGAGGGTCTAAGGACAGAGGGTCTAAGGACAGAGGGTGTCGTATTGTCATACTGATATTCTGTACACACTGTGAAGACCACTGAGACAAATGTAACATTTGTGATATTGGGCTATAAATAAACATTGATTGACATTGAGTTAATTGCACTTAATTTCATCTACAGTATACTGCCACTCCATAGTTGCACACACACTCATTAAATGCTCATTAAACAGTTGGTGAAAATGTAAAGACTATTTTATATACATTCATCAGGTGGCGGTGCCTGCATGAGCCTCATTAGAATGATTGTCGACCATGGTTTCTGTAGACCATGGTTTCTTGAGACCATGGTTCAAATATTCAAATGGTTGACCATGGTTTCTGGAGATGACATTGTGACCATGGCAGGCTGACCATGGCTGACCATGGTTTCTTCCCCATGGTAATACCATGGTTGACCACAAAATACCATGATGGTCACAGGACCATCATGGTATTTTGTGGTCAACCATGGTATTACCATGGTTGGCAATGGAATACCATGGTGACCATGGTCAACCATGGTTACGTTTTGCAGGGGCAACATGTACATGTGTGTTTTTTGTGATCTTTTGGACAATGAACCTCTGTTGTTGCACCGAACCTTCTCCTCCCGTCCCTTTATAAACGGTGTGTTAGCAGAGAGGCTCACAAGCTCTATAACTGTTCATAAGAAATAAAACAACAGCTGATGGTAGCGAATGTAACGTGACTTGACAGAAAATGAAAAGAGCTGATATTTGAACAAACAATAAGTAAAGAACAACGCTCAAAGCAGCAGAGCTAGTTCACATGGCTCATTGGATCCTCAGTTGCAAATAAAGTCCATCCATCATGGACCCTGTATTCCATGGTGTGCTTGGGAGATTTAGATGCACTGAATAAAAAGAATGCCTCAGGTGTGTTGTAAGGAGACATCTCAGTCCCGTTTAGCTGCAGGTAGGAGGGTGTGTTTAAAAAAGAGAGATATATATATATATATATATATATATGAACATGTTCAGTCGGTCTGAGTGACAACAGTGTGTTGTTGCCATGGATGTTCTTCCTACGTCAGTCTGAGGAGTTTTTATTTAGTTCAGGAATTGTTCCTCAGCTTCAGATTTATTTTCAAAAGGCTTACAAACTCAGACACATTGCAGAAGGCCATGAGTCAGCGCCAAACACCAACAACACAATTTACTTTCAATTTGACCACCGCCTCAATCAAAGCCGAACCTCGATAAGGTAGCAACCCTTTCAAAGATCCGACGGGCTGTAATCAAACTTTAATTTGGCTTTCACGTCGGTTCAGAAAGTTATATGGTAGCCCATTTCTGTCTAGTCAGTGATAGATAAAACATAAATGCATGAATATATGTTTTGATCTAAAGCAAAGGCTTTTATTTACTGCCACATATTATGCAAATGGGAAATGCAAATGGTCATTACAACAGCGAGTCCGTGCTCACTGCGCCGCTACATTGTGCCCATGGCGCTTTCATGTCTAATCAAAGACGGAAAAGCCAAGTTGCTATCAGTGATATCAAAGGCCTCTTCTGAAACACAATACAATCTTATATCCATCCCAATTATGGGACTCGTTTTCCTCCATAATAAAAACAATTGGGAGCTGGCTTCAAAGAAAGGAGAAATTGCACAGGCTGTTAGTCTGAGTTTGTCACACAGAGGAACATCAGCACACACACACACACACACACACACACACACACACACACACACACACACACACACGCACGCACGCACGCACACACACACACACACACACAATGCGTGTACACAGATGTCAGAGCACTGTGTTGTTTTCCTGGCTCAAGGTCACTCTGGGATGTAAAGACAGCAGCAGATGACCTTCAATGCCACATACACTTAGCCACACCTTATCTTCATTAACTAAACAATCATTTATTTATCCCTCTGGAAACTTTATGGAAATTCTGTTTTTAGGGAAGGTGGTCCCCTTTGGCTGAGACTAGTCCACTAATAACGGCCGGCACTATTTCACACAGCATCCTGTATTTAATGAGGTTGTTTTTGCCGCAAAATACAGACTAAACACGACATGTGTGAGAAAGAAGAGATTGTGGTAAAATCAATAAGTATATCTCATATGAATTTCCTCTATCTAGAAAACCCTGGTTGCTTTCTCTATAGATATAACCTTGAGTGTTAGGATATGTTGTATCTGTAGAGTTCCCTGTGTTTCCCCATGAGTACTTAACATAGCAGGTATTCGTGCAGCCTATTGAGACGATGTCTTTACTGTAGGTCATACAACTCAAAGCTCTTTCCTTTTTCTGCATAAGTGCATTAACACGGGTTAGCAGAGACTTTATTTCTTCAAATGTGATGTGTTTGTGGTCTTGAAAGAACAACATGCATTGTGTACTCGATGAAAGGAAACACCAATGAGAACAAGGGTTTCAGAATGTATTTGGAATGAACGTGTCTTCAATAGCTTTCAACAGATCTGTACTGCTCTGTACGATGATGGTGCTCTTGACATTGAGACATTGAGACATTGAGACATTGAGACATTGAGACATTGTGTATGTGAGTGCCCACATTGGATCAAAGGTGACCGAAGTCTTCCACAGCATCACAGTGCAGAGTCCACGCCTCATGATCGTCCCTCCTCTGCTCTGAGCACACACCATATCTATGGATTGATAGTTCCAGGTAAGAACAACATATTACCATAAACTTCAAATATAGATACTCAAATCAAATCAAGTTTTATTTATATAGCACATTTATAAACGATGTGTTGGTGGAGCCAAAGTGCAGTACATATAATTGAAATAGCCTACAGTAGAGACACCTTACAGCTAATAAGCAGCACAGACTGTTCAGGTCTCAGGTCAGTGTCTCTCAGCAGCTCCCGGCTACTTCCTGTCACCTCCTTCACTTGTTATTTACCTTGCGCCGTGCACTGTGCACTGTGCTCCGTTTGCAGAGTGTGTGTAGGGATTAGAGCCCTGTGTATATGCATGGAGCAGTGTTTGTTCATTGTCAGCAGTGTAAATCCACACAGTCCTGGAGGCGCTGAGCTCTGAGCTCATCAGGTGAAGAGGAAGAACGGGAGGAAGCTGGTGACGACTGCCAACCTGGCAACCTGAAAGTAAACACGGCTCATGTAGACCGGCGTGTGAGTGCCACATGTCATCACTGACACTATATCTACATGTCTTCATACAACTCCAACACGTATTGGCCGTGTACTCTGAACAAGCTGAAACGTTGACCTGAACACACATATTTCACATGGCTGTATAAGTGAGTTGAAAGCAATAATATAACTTATAGATATTATTGCTTTCAACTAACGTAATAGAGTTATTTGAAATGTGTTGTCATGATACATTTCATTGCAGTCAACGCTTCAGATTTTTATGTGTAGGTCTTTTTGTCATTTTATTGAATGAATAATATGTAGTCTTAAAATCACATGTTCCAAGTATCCGAGCTTGCATCATAGTCAGATTGTATTGAGCTAAAAGACAAATGAACTGATTTCTGTTTTGCAAATGCCCTTATTAAATGTATATAAAATGGTATGTTTTATATTATTAAACACAATTTTAAAATAATTTGATCCATTTGTAAACAATGGGCAATCCTGACATCGTGGTCACATGACTTAAAGAGCCTGTGACACCATCCCAACAACTGTTGTGCAATGAAATATTGGTCTACTAGTAATCTCGAACCGTCAGTTTAAAAAATAAAAAGCGATACCGTTCCGTTAAATATCAATAATTTCGAACATCGCGGGGAAATTCCTTCGTCTCATTTTGAAGTTTTGGGGGAAGCCGGAAGTGACGTCAATGCGGGAACGCTTCGAGAGCCAAACACAGACAAAGTGTGTTGTGTCATGCGTAGAAATGGTGAATTACTGAGATTAGGCACGTTAATAACGTTTTAATGAAGTTGACTACAGTATATTCATATTTGTCAGTGCTTTCATGTCAATTCAGTGACATAAACATAAATGATCGTGGTGAAGATGATGATTACATTAGGATTAAAAATCGGGAGTGAGAGCTGCTGAATTTCCTCCCGTCGGATGTGATATAAAAACAAATCGATTATTTTTGTGGTTGTAAACTCAAGTGGATGAAACTACATTTATTAGTGCTTTCATGTCAATTCGGCGAACATATGATACATTACATGATCGTTTGTTTGAGCCGGTCTGCATTTCCTGATGAGAAAACAAACCGATGCTTTTTGTAGTTGTAATACACCAACAACATGGATTAAACGTGTGTTTTTTTTTACCACAATGTTGGGGAAATTAATGGATAAAATGCACGGATTATTATTATTATTCCCACTCCGATCGGGACACTAGGTCCACCGTTTCCCCGCAGCGAGGCTCCCCCCGTTGACAGTGTACGTGGGCTGTGTGCGGTGGCGGACTGGCCATCGGGACGAATCCCGATGGGCCGGTACCGAAGTGGGCCGGTCGGATAAGTCACCAGCACATCCCCCATAGGCGGCGCGTGAGGCTCAGGTTTGAGAAGGCTAAATAACTTCTTTTACCTGACGCTGCCCGCCTCCGGCGTCTATAGAAAAGAGATGAGCTCAGTGTGCGGAGTTTAAATCTCTCAAGTCATATTACAGGATAAAGGGAATACAGTTTAAACTGCCGTATGCAGAGAAGACGCCGACGTGTCGCACTTATCATTCATATCACATCATCACTCAGATCATAGATCATATAATATCATAATATATCGTATATTTCCTGATCTGAGTCAGCTGAGCCTCATCTGGCCGTGCAACACTCACAGCGTCACAGACTGGATGCAGAAGTATTATTTAACACATTATGTTGACGAAACACTCGAGACAAATGTAATTAAAATCAGATCCACGCGTGTCTTAGACGTGAACGCGCTCTCAGCTGGAGAGAGAAACCCTGGCTTGATTTACCGAGTTGATAACCAGCGTCGTCGGACCGCTCAGCGAGATCTCGTTTGTTAGTTTGTTGTTGTTCGTTTGTTTGTTACTCAAACATATCCAGGGTCTGTTGAACTGGCTTCGTAGTAGGCTACAGGGCACAGGTGGCTAGCAGCGCTAATGTCAAAGACACAGACATTATACATTATATTTGTATTTTACCAGGATGCAGTGACACACATATTTACATATTTACATTTACTATATACAGCACCTGCCGCCCCTGACATCCCCACTCCCCCCGTTGACAATTTACTAGCGGTACCGAAGTGGGCTGGTCGAGAGTCCCGGGATGATTTGTAGTCCCATTCCACCACTGGCTCCATGACCATATGATCGCCCATATTGACGCACCTCATTCCTAAACTTCTAACAACAGATACAACATAAACCGATCCTTCAGCCTCATATGAGCTCTCAGACACGTTCAACATTAACCTGTCATCGCTGTCTGAGCTTGCCGCTGTGTGCGCCGTCGTGCGTTCACATCTGACTGTATATATATAAAGGTTTACATGCAGATGCTGGGATCCTGGACGGTGCAGCTGGAGCGCTGTGCCCGCAATGACGTCACCCATCATTTGGCGGGACTTGAAGAATCCCCGAGAAGATCCAGAAAATTGTCAACATTGAAGGCAGATTAATGGTTATCAAAGTACAAATATCCGAAATCAGTTCAGTAACGGTTTTCAAGGGGACAATATGTACTCAAATTAATGGGTTTGGATGATGGGGGAAAACCGTGTCACAGGCTCTTTAAGGGCTCTGGCTGAGCAATCTGCCACTTTTACCAAGCCATGTACCTTTTGATTCCACTTGATTTTCATTACGGCCCCATAGCTTCCCAGTATTGATTACAGCTTCCAGCAAATCTTCCACCAGCAGCAGCACCAAAACTCAATTCCACTAGGTTGAGCCAGCTCGCAGTGATTATGCGAACATACCAACGAGTGGGGAGTGAGGAAGACGGGCGGCGAGAGACAAATGAGACGATGGAAGAGAGAGGAAGAGAAGCATCTGCCTGGCTGAGAGAAATGAGTGGAGTGCAGAGAGTGTGTGTGTGTGCGCGTGCGTGTGCGTGCATGTGCGTGCATGTGCGTGCGTGTGTCTCAACACTGTCCCTATTGATTCCATTGTGCAGTTGTACAGCCATGACACCAACACTGTAACTAAGTGAAGCTGTTTTTATAGCCAATAATGTAAAACAGCGATGGCTGTGAGGCCAGTTTAAAGCGTGATTACCAGCTGCCCTCCTGCCTCTACGTGCATTGTGTGTCACTTTGTGGTTTCAAGTATTACTCATTTGTTGAAGTATGGCTTTCATTTCTTTACCCTCACTTTAATCTCCTAATAACTCCTGAACAGTGTCCTGTAAAGAACGTGGTACTTATCATATGGACAACACAGTGTTAAACTATGAGAACAGTTCAGTTAGACTGCAGGCAAGCACACCTTAAGCATATGAAGACGTTTCCAAAAAAGGATTGAACATTCTCTTCTGAATTGCATTAAGGAAGAGTCTTAGGCTATATTTATTGATATCGACATTGCAGTTGACATTGGAGGTCAATCAAATAGAACAGGGATCCATAGTGGTGCAGAAGAGTGAGTGAGGTGAACACTGATGGTGCGTGATAAGGCCTGGCACACAGTTACACTGACAAAACTGAAACGTTGACTTTAATCAAATGTATTGTGTCAACAGATTTCACATAACTGTATTAGGTTAGTTTAAAGCATAATATTAGGTTGAACCTAATATTATCTATTTTCACTTAATAATATTGGTTCCAACTAATATTATTGATATTAATTGGAACAGATTTCACATAACATAAATAAAAACCCTTGGTTTAGTTTCGGTAATTCTTCTGTGCTGTGTGTTGCTGCCGGCAATGGTGAATTTTTTTTTAGGGATTGACCAATCAGTTGAGGCTCACGTCATGCCCCTGCCAACCTGTGATTGGTCAGGGACATGCCAAGGGAAGCCAGAGGCGGCAGGCCCGGCTCCAGGATGAAATTACTGTAGTGGCTGTTAAAAAATCTGAGGGGGCGATCTTTTTTTCACAACAACGAAAAATACTGGCAATGTAATGAAATGACACACCAAGCTACTCTAGTCATGTCGGGATTAAAGAACAATGTATCTGGTTGATTTTTAATTTTAGGATTGAATGTTCGAATCAAGGCCTAAAACCTAGCATTTCATAAGAAAGTGACTAATATATAAACCAAATGTAATATTGGATCAAACACTACACCAAATGGACAGACCCTGGTTTGTCTCTAGAGTCTAACTGCCATGAGAAAAATCAAATCAATGTTCCAAAATCATTGTACCAATACGGTTTATATGATACACAACATATTATTATTATAGTAAAAGGGCTCGCTTTGGCAAAATCCTGATCCCTACAGGCAGCCCTAAATAATAACAAGTAACCATCAGTTGTCTGTATTATTATTTTTTTTAAATATTTAACTTAAATATTAAAAAAATTCCCCTTTCCCTCAAACTTTGCGTGACCCCCCTGGAGCCCCCTGGCGGCCACCCGGGGGGTCAGGGCCCCCACTTTGAAAAACACTGGGTTAGATAAAAGGCGTGTGTAAGTCCTGCATCTGTATGATACAAGTGTGTGTAAAATGATACCGGGCGCTGTAATCACTCATCTGGTTACGTTATTACATTGACCACGCCACCCCGACCCAAAAGAAATGAGTATTATTGGCTTTCCCTATTTCTTTCCCCACGCCACGCTACTGACAATAACCAATAGGGGAGGAAATAGTAGGAAATGGGAGGAAAGATCGGAGGAAACACGAGAGAGCTGTAGCTTTTGCACTTCAAGATGCCACCTGGATTTGTTAGATTTCATAAAAAGAATTGGAATCACAACCTTGCATTCAAGTATGCACCTGCAGTATGTGCTGTACCATAACTGGTATCAGAACATGTATCGGGGCAGTTAGTGTATCCACAGTTTGATTGACATGCATGTTTGAATATCATTTGAATTAAGAGAGGGAAACAATCAATAGCTATTTTAAAAATAAGGAAAAGGATTCTGTGTTTCAAAAGACTAAAATTAGGATCAGCAATGAGTAACGTTATGTGAGACACAGCCATGTGTCACACGAGCTGATTTTATATTTGATATACTTTATTAATCCTCGTGGGGAAATTGTTTCTCTGCATTTGACCCATCCTGTGTTAGGAGTAGTGTGCTTGGTCTTGCCGGGACTTGAACTGGTGACCTACCAGTTGCCAAGCCAAGTCCCTATCTACTTTGCCACCACCCCACTGGTAACCTTCCAACCAGAGAGGAGGTACAAGTAATCAGTGAAATAAGCCTCTGTGGCATTTGCTTGAAATGAAAATCTACAGAGCGTGAGAACCCATCACTGATTCAACACGCCTGACGACGGGAAAAAAACAGGTGACACGATGTTTACTGAAATATAACTCATGCAACAAGAGAGATTCGCAGAGCTGTTTTAAGTTTGCAATTCAATCCATCATCCAGCCCCAGTGGAGAGAGTTGTAAAACTACAAATATAAGCATTCTCGTTAAGGGAAACAGAGACAGTCTTCCCAAATAAAACCAGTGGTTTGTCCAAGCTTGTTTTTGAGTTCAGGTCTATTGGCTTATTATTGCCCCTAGTGGCAGTAAGGGGGATATCCACTGTTGAACTTTCAGTGGATTAACAGTGTTTCCCCACTGAAAATGCTGAAACGTTGACTTTAACTAACTCAACTGATTTAACATAACTGTATTAGGTTAGTTGAACACAATAATATCAAGTTTAAATAAGAAAACATTAGGTTCAGCTTTCAACTAACTTTGATTAAAGTCAACGTTTCAGTTGTTTCAGTGCCCTTTCATCGACAATGAGCAGGAAGTCCTCTCCAGCATGGAACAAATCAAATCAAGTTTTATTTATATAGCACATTTATAAACAAGTTTTGGTCGAGCCAAAGTGCTGTACATATAATAAAAATAGCCTACAGTAGAGACATCTCAACACTGAGAAGAAGCTGTATTTGAAAACTACACCAAAGTGAACTTTAGATCTTATGTTGAAACGGAAGAGGACTTGGTTTGAAATGTCTTAGATAAACAAATAAAAACAATCAACTGTAAATCCTAAACCACTAGTTATGTATTTTTTCCATAAATCAGTGCCCACTTGTGTATATTTGCTATGCTGTAGCTTGACATGAATGTCATCGTGTAATAATGCACATTTCAAAAGGCAGCCGATCTGAATACTTGAACACTCTGAACACTGAAATCTCTGCCAGCAGGCTTCAGCTGAACTGACATCAATACTCTGGTATATTTAGGTCCCTTTTATAATCAGAGAACTGTAATTAGTCATTTCACACATTCAACCCAGCAGCTAGGGGCATCTTTGTGTGGAGACACGTTGGTGCTGTTTCAATGAGGACACGCAGTCAGCTGAGCTTAGTGCACCAAGACCTCTGCGCATTCCCATTGCAGGGCCTCGCTCGGTTTACGGTATAGTTAGGCCTTGTTAGGACTGGCTCACTTTATGCTGCGTTTCCATTACAGTTTAGTAGCTGGGGCAGTAACTATAGTAACGCAGTGTGAGCGGAGCCGTGACGTCATCTTCAATGCGAAACACAAAACCAACATCAGCCGTTAGCTGTTAGCACTCACAGCTCCTCATATCTGTTCAGAAACTAAACAAAAGTTAAACAAGTACAAACCACCCTGTGTCATGGCGAATACAGTCGCTGGTTTATTTATGTCCGTAGGCCGTTGTTGTGAGTGTGGACGGTCGGAGCATATACCACGTTAGCTTAGCCGATCTCCATTTAGCAAACACGTATTTTAAAAGGGTGTTTCTCTGCCGTCTGTCTGCAGACTTGTCAAAGCATTAATGCATGGTGTTTACTAACCGGTATCAGTGTGTTGTTACTTCGGCATCATTTTGAAACGTGTATTACAATTAAATCACGGTCAAATATGTTCATCTTGTTGTAGTTGTCGCCCCCTTGCCAGCTATTCTCTCTCTAGTTTAGCATACTCAGCCCAACTCAGCCTGGTTGTTGGCCCGCTAAGAACCTCGATTTTATGGGGCCAGAAAAACTGTGAAATAGTACCCGCTAGCCGGAACTATGCCGAGTGGAAATGCAACGAAAAACCCCGCTCCGTGCTCTAGTGGAACAACCCAGTCTCATGGAATTTCGTGTTCACCAACACGATTTTTAATCTATTGATTCGTGTTCACCAACACGATTTCCCCCTTTTTTCGTGTTGCACAGCACGATTTTAAAAGCAATGTATTTCTACTGGTAAATGTGTTTCGTGCCTGCAGACTGCAGCACGTCTTTTTCTCCGGTCGGGTCGTGGAAGATAAACATAAAAACATGTTCTTACTCAATATCAAGCCACGATTATTGCTTTTATTTTAAATCGTATAATTTCGGACTTTTGTTGCCGCCTGTGAGGAAAATAAATGGGGCTCAGAGCCTCAGAATACTGAAATCTGTATTTTTTAAAACTTTTTTTCCTTCTAATTTGTTATTCTTTTCAAAATAACACACTGTTATTTACTCACCAATAACACACACTTATCCTTGCTTTTATTTATTGGTTTAATTCCATAATCTCGGGCTTTTTTGGCGTCCGTCAGGAACTGAATTTCAACATAAAAATAACCGGAAACAGACGTAGGCATTTCAAGCGATTACCCAAGATCCTCAGCTATGGTTTAAGCTCGCTGATTGGATGTTTTAGCCGCAATGCATGCTGGGATTTGGTGTTTATATTTTATGAAATCCGGAAAACATTTTAAAATAATACTTAATTCAGAGTGTTCTTGCTTTTCTCTTTGAAAGTCATCACATAACGGCATTTTAATACACGGTTCGGCTGCATTACATATTACAGATCTACCGTAGTTCTTTATTTAGAGAGCCCTGATGAGAAGACCTTTGGAAAAACTGAAGAAATGCCGCCGAAACTGAATACTTGACGTGGATCATAAATATATCAACAATTAAACAACATCTTCAATTTCTCTTCACACAATATCCTTGCAGTATCAACACTAATTCGGCTGACTTTTACATTTAATCTAATTCATAGATAGGTTATATTTACAGCATAACGGTACACAGCTGATATCAAAGGACTTGTAGTTTTTAAAGATATTACTGATTTTATTTGAATGTAAGAATATAAATACTGAGTCTGAAATAGTATAGCAATATGCTGTAAAATCATGTGAAAGCATGAATAACACTACACATCTTCATATGTTGTACATGCATAAGTGTCCTATACTAATAATACAAAGTTATTATGGCTGTGTGTACTTTGTGTGCACCGCCTAGTGGTGAAAGCACGTTATTGAATTATTGTTTTTATGTGTTATATTTGATTAAAAAAATATTAAGAGTTCATACTTTCATAGGGGTAACGTAGAAGGTCTGTGATAGAAATATAGAATATAAAAAATCAAGAAGATACTGGAAATGATCTTTACAATAAAACAGTACAAATATATTAATAGGAGGAGGTGCAAAACAGAAAAACGAATTCACCTTTATTTAAACATTAAATAATACTTTAGATTAAGGTCTTCTTTTAAATAAGAAAAAAGCTTTGGGGGTATCAAAAGATAAATATTAAGCCTGACAAAGTACTTAACGTCTAATATATTGCTTTCCTGCAATGTTAACTATGTTGAAGCACTTATTTAACCAATATTATACACATTAATTATAGCTACTCTTATGTATGTAGATAGTATAAGAAATGTGCAGAATATGACAGTTTAATGGTGGAGGTACACACATATTGATAGATGTCTTGTAATGCACTGTTGAGGAACCTCAGCTGCGACCCAAGTTTTTCATTCATTGTATAACTACACCGTAATTGTGTATATGATATGCCAATGAACCTTTGAAAATCTTGAAATCTTGAAAGGGATGTGCAAAATACCCATTATATACAGTCTTTAATGATCTATTAGTAGAGAATAACGAGTAATGAATATATTTTATTACTCGTTTCCATTCATGTCAATTGCCGATAAATGTTTAGTCTTCTCAAGCATCCATCCATCCATCCATCTTCTCCCGCTTATCCGTGGTCGGGTCGCGGGGTAGCAGTTCCAGCAGAGAGCCTCAAACTTTCTTTTCCCTCATCAACCAGCTCTGACTGGGGGATCCCAAGGCGCTCCCAGGCCAGCGAAGTGATATAATCCCTCCACCTGGTCCTAGGTCTACCCCTTGGTCTCTTCCCAGCTGGACGTGCCTTGAACACCTCCCTAGGGAGGTCCCCAGGTGGCATCCTAACTAGGTGCCCGAACCACCTCAACTGGCTCCTTTCGACACGCTAACTATCAAATATCTCTCCTGATTGTTGGCACTTGACAATCACCCTCCCTGAATTTTACTCAGGTGTAACTAAAGTCTGATTTAAGGGTTGTTTATATTTCATATCATTAATCAGAATCTGCAAAGTAACTCAAATAAATGCAGTGGAGTAAAAATACCAGGTTAACCTCTGAATTGTAGTGGAGTAGAATTACAAAGTAGCAATGAGCTGTCATGTGGGTATATATTAATGCTGCGCATTATGGACACAAGTGATTTTCACCCATTTATTAATTATATGTTTTACATTTGATAACACCAATGTGTTTAATAATGGCAACTTCTAATTGTGGGAAAAACGAAAACGTTCAGTTGAGACGTCCCAGAGAACATTTTGCGAAACACAATAGCCAGCATGTGTAGTTCTGGGGGGTGTTCGATTCCAGTTTTGAATAATGTGCTGTGGTTTCGTTCCATTTCAAACAGCTGTTTGACGCTCGGTGTAACCTTGGCGCACTGCCACTCCAACATCCAATCCCAGAGCTTGAAGATTAATCACAGGGACTGTAGTCCTAAACGATAGCTGGGGATTATGGGTAGTGTAGTGTAGCATCCTAAACTCCCAGAGGCCTACGTCTGTTTCCGGTTATTTATCTTTTGAAATTCAGTTCCTGACGGACACCAAAAAAGCCCGAGATTATGGAATTAAACCAATAAATAAAAGCCAGGATAATTGTGTGTTATTGGTGAGTAAATAACAGTGTGTTATTTTGAAAAGAATAACACATTAGAAGGAAAATTTCAGTATCCTGAGGCTTTGAGCCCCATTTATTTTCCTCACAGACGGAAACAAAAGTCCGAAATTATACGATTTAAAATAAAAGCAATAACTGTGGCTTGATATTGAGTAAGAACATGTTTTTATGAACCACACAGCTTCCGGTCTCCCACGACCCGACCGGAGAAAAAGACGTGCTGCAGGCAGTAGAAATACATTGCTTTTAAAATCGTGCTGTGCAACACGAAAAAAAGGGGCAAATCGTGTTGGTGAACACGAATCAATAGATTAAAAATAGTGTTGGTGAACACGAAATACTGTGAGACTGGGTTGTGTATAAACAACTCTTTAAATTCTGAACCAGAACCTGTCAGACCTTTGCATATCAAATGTTTGCAGCTCTTGACAAATGAGGTCCAGCAAGTTTAGCAGAGGATGTGAAATGAATCTTGCTGAATCATGATGGATAACCGGTCTCTGAGATCTGGACCCAGTCCTCATCGGCCTACAAATGAAGCGGCAAATACTGGAGATAGACACACTACTACAAACATATACACATTATACACACATTACAAGCCAACTCCATAGCAGAGATTCATTCAGGACCGAACACACACACAGAGGTAATACTGTAGGAGAAACCAGAACACAACTCTCAGAGTTCACATTCAGGTCAAAGCCCAGAGCGAGGGACGGAGAGAAAAGGATGATAAAAAAGTGAGTTTAAAGTGCATTTGTAAAGCCTCTTCAGGAACGTATCTGGTTGGCACCGATTCTCCATAGAATCCAAAGATAATTTCATAGTTTCATCTATTTCTATGTGTTTAAGCCTTTTAGGGTTAAGTACCCTTGGCTGAGGGCACACATGGGGGGGGCCGGGGGTTTGAGTAGGTGGCTGCCGCGGTTCTGCTCAGATGAGACGAGAACAGCATGTCCTTGGGGATATTTTCCTTTTCTGCTCTGCTGTAGCACAAGGCAGCAGGAGGTATGAGCGAGTCTTCAGTGGGAACCCAGGGGACTCTCATTAAAATGGTGCCAGAAACCCCTGCTGCGGGATGAGCATACATTAAAATACAGTATATTATAAAAACACCTATACGTAATGCACCTTTAGGTGAAGGGTTTTACTTCTACACTTTCAACAGATTACTGTGAAAAAACCAGGTTACGGCGTGAATAGGACATGCGCTGCTACTTTAGAGCCGACTTTGTTCAGATGGTCAGTAATCAGAGAACACATGTTCATACAGTCAATGACATGCCACAAAGGAGCATCACATGTTGAAGTAAAATGTATAATTATTAGGGCTGTCTAGTTAACGCGTTAACGCAAAAACAAATTAACGCCACTAATTATTTTAACGCAATTAACGCACGTGTATTTTTTGTCCTCGGCTGCCCCGTAGTTTCAGAGCGCATCGAGTTTAAAATACCATCTACAAGCTGATGCTGACAGCCCCGCTCCTGCCGCCCGCAGACCACACTTCCACGGCAGCCAGACCGCGGGACATTGTACGAAAAGTCAGCACACTTAGCACGGGTAGTGCGCGCAACATGATTGCAGCGTCCAGACATATGTCTTGAGCTGCACATAGCTCCAACGATCACACACACACACACACACACACACACACACACACACACGCACACACGCACACACACACTTTGTATTGTATGAGAG
Source organism: Champsocephalus esox (assembly GCA_036324585.1). NCBI lineage: Eukaryota > Metazoa > Chordata > Actinopteri > Perciformes > Channichthyidae > Champsocephalus > Champsocephalus esox. The sequence continues at coordinate 1,012,927 of CM070495.1, read as the reverse complement.
AGGTTCCAGGTTGAATTGAGGCGGATATTTGTAATGTTCAGAGGTTGTTGTGTTGAATATTCAGGAGAATATTTGTTATTGTTCAAATGATGAAATAATAATAAACAAACATTTCCATAAAGCATATTTGTCCACTCGATAAGAGTATTTCAAACTTGAAAAATATTCCTCTAAGGAACATTTAGAACAGATAAAAAATGTGCGATTAATCGCACTTTAAATATTTGAATCGACTGACAGCCCTAATAATTATGTTGTCTGGTCATTTTGGACACATGCATTTTGTGACTGTTTGATTTAAGTTTTTGTTTATTCTCAGCCCTTGCTATTTTCAGGCTATCAACCGTTTTGTGTTTTATCTTTATACAAAAAAGAGCTTACCATTTTTTGTACATGAGACAGTATTACAAATATGTCACTTGGCCGAGTTCAGGCCAACCTGCATCCGTCCAGGCATGCTTTTGAAAAGTGTTTCATCAAAAGAATAAATGGGCCATCGCAGGGATCACTTTAATGAGACACACACACACACACACACACACACACACACACACACACACACACACACACACACACACACACACACACACACACACACTGTGTAAAGTATTGTTTTGTACCTCTGTGTTATGGGGAGCAGAGGAAATGAGGGAGCAGTAAAGCCCTAGTTTTGACTGAACGTGTCCCTGTCGTTCCCACACTGCTCCTTCCTGACCCACTCTCCTCACTGATGCTCTAAAGGTTATACTATATAGATCAACAAGAACACTGGCAAAAGCTCCATGTGTTCATAAAAACGATGACAGTCTGTCAGTGTCACTGTCATAAGCAACATAATAAAGAATTGATCAGTTGACAAAAAAGTCCAAACAGTTTTAAACAGGTTTGAACATAAAGCACAGGGACTTGTTTCAAATGGTAGAATGTGACATGCGGAGTACCTCAAAGCTTCATTTGGGAGCCTCTTCTCTTTAACAATATTGACATGAAAGAGACCCTGATGACATCGTTAGAGCATATTTTGTAAGCACTAATTTCAAACATTTCAAGCACAGTAGTTTTTATTTGCAATACAATCCTGCAGCACATTCATCTAGAGCATGTTGCCCCTGGCAGCGGGTGGGACCCTAGATATTTCTAATTTAAAAAATGTCACAACTAGCAATCAGGCTAACACTATTATACTGTGGTAACAGTGGTAGCACTGTTACCACATTGATATATACATATAATCAGTCCTATTATAGTCCAGCACACACATACAGAGGTTTTGTCACATTGGTCCCTCATCATCTATCTCAGGCAGCCATCAGAAAAATCCCCCTCCTCTAATTGGCCTATTAGTTTTGGCATTAGCCAAGGGGGAGGGCCCTGCAGCCATTACTGCAGCAGCAGCCTCTGACCGGAGCTCTGATTAACTAGCTGGCTGGCCGAAGCGCGGGGACATGAAGTGAGAGGACAGCTAATGCTAGAGCAGCCGCACCATTAGCCTACTAAAACAACTGTCCCTACACTTCCCCCCTAATGACATACCTCGCCTCATGGACCAATTACTCATGAACGTGAAAGGAAAGGCCAGCAGTCTGCGTCTTTGATAAACATTTGCTGCTGCGTTTCTGCTAAAACGTCCTGTCACATGCAGAACGCTGGCGTAGCTTCTGAGGCCATCTGTCAAAGAGCGTTCGCCTTTACTTACAGCTCCGTGTCCAGTGCCAGTGCGTGAGAAGGCTGCGAATTCCAATGAGCACGCATTAAGTGGTCGTGTCAATGATTTATATATGTTTGGTGACCAGTAGGAAGGTGAGGAAGGAAGGGGGGTTCTGCTCAGACTGAAAGGCTATTAAAGAGAGTTATGGCATGAACACAACTCTTATTCAGTCTCAGTTATTGATTCTGGATCATTTTTCAGGCAGAGTGTATTTCATGAATGGGACAGAGGTGACGGCTGCCATGGATAAAAGCAGCCTGACAAGATAAAAACTGGACAGGCAGACTAGGAGGTGAACAATATAAAATAGAGGCTTTCTAGAGTTATTTGATTTTGTGTTTCATATGACAATGATAAAGCTTTCTAAAAGTATGTTTTGACTCATTTAAAATCCAATGGGCATGTCTGCAATGATCACCAATATTATCTGAACATGTCCACTGGAAAACACGCTATCCAGTATTAGTAGATAGGCCCATGATCACGCTTAGCAGGGGCCAAAGTTATTTTGCATTTAAATCACAATATTATGAGCATTGACAGCAGAGACTGATTCTAAAACACGTTCTTTCAGGCTCACCATGACACACGTCTGCATGTGTCCTTCAGGCAGTGCTGCCGTACGGCCATGAGGTCGTTTCAATACATTACAAGCAGATGTTTGGCCATTGAGTGTCCAGAAAGGTTGAAAAGTTGTTTATTTTCTCTGGATAAATATTATGGCCATCTGCCCAATGGATTGTGAAGTGTTTAACTGACATATGTAGCTTTTCAATATTACTGTAACGCAAAGGTCAGGGATTCATCAACATCAGAATGAATTACCGTCTGGGGACAAACAATACCCATCCTACATGTGGTGAGACGTCCATAGATCTGAGAACAGATGCACTGAACATCGTCAGAAACAGGCAGTGTTTACTCCTATGGTATCAGGTGTGTTATCTGGATTGTCACATTTTGTTATTGTGTTGATAGCAGCAGTATTTCTCCAGGAATGAGCGAAAGACACATATTAATGACACATGTCCAGTAAATATTGCTTTGAGCCCTGAGACAGATTAGCTTTTTCTTTTGTTTCCGCTCGTTGACTCTTCTTCTCTTGCCCCCCCCCCATCCTCAGGCTCTGACACGCCTCTTAGCCCACTTGCTTTCATGGTCGGATCAATATGCCCCCTAAGTGCCGTGTAACTAAAGGCATATTCCACATTTAAGCTGACTTCCCACGGCAGTGGCTGTAACTCTACCTCCACATTACACCACTCCCGACGATGTGGTGCCAGTTCTCACAGCTCCTCCAGCATCTGCTGATGTCTCTGTGCTCCATGAGTCTGAGGTGCACTCTCAAACTATTCTTATTTCCAATCTATAATTCCATGAAGATGTTAAGCACCACATGACCTTCCGTACCTCTTATAACATCAGTTTGTTTCTTATGAATAACTATTTGGTATTAGTGAGGGAAATGGAATCAATAGAAATGACTGAACCTGTGGTGTGCAGCTTTAATTGTTTTTCATGTGTGTTATGTATGTGTATCATCATAACCAGGCAGTCTCCAGTCCTGGCCAGATGTAGAAACAATCTGAAAGAACAGTAGAGTGGGGGTCTGGGGTTTGGTCCCGAAACCCAACAATATGAAGGAGGGGACATATTGATTAAGTTATCAACAAAGTTACATGGAAAAGTACATGTTAACACTCAAAACTGACATGTGGAAACATACATATTACATACACTGTATGCAGTCTTTGGTGGGAGGCCAGTGAGGGATTGTGTCCTTGTTGGAACACTATGTCAATATAGTGACTTTCAACCTCTATAATTAAGACAACCACTAAGTCAGCGATAGGTTAGAGGTCGTGGAGAGGGACTGAAGGACTTTGCACACACTTTTGCATCATCTTCCTTTTCTTGTGTTCTTTATTCAGGGACACGTTGTGAAGCATGAACTATATTGAACTGATGTGCCCTCCACCACAATCACACTGTGCGGCACAACCAGTGTCTGATCCATCAGGCCACTGAAGAGCCACAGAGCCTACTTTAGGGCACCTGGACAGTTTTATTAAAGGAGGGCAAAGGGCTATTCTTTATTTCCCACCTATATCCTTGGTGCTGCAGGGATCAAGCCGTTGACTTTGCTGGTGCAATTCCACATGCTGCTTGAAGCTTTGGGCTACCTTAAAGCCCACTATTCAAACATTAAGCAAGCTAAAAGAAATGAAAAAAATGTGGTCACATTTCAAGGTCAGCACTAAAACCTCCAAACCTCTCTTTAGTCAAACCAAACCCTGAGCAACAGAAGCACGCTGAGCGGCGTGTTGCTGCTGTCCAGGTACATCTCCCCTCCAGCCGGAATCTGGTTCCCCCTCCTCTTCCTCCTTCAGCCCTTTCCTCTCCCTCCTTCAGCCCTTTCCTCTTCGTCCTTCAGCCCTTTCCTCTTTCTCCTTCATCCCTTTCCTCTTCCTCCTTCAGCCCTTTCCTCTTCCGCCTTCAGCCCTTTCCTCTCCCTCCTTCAGCCCTTTCCTCTTCCGCCTTCAGCCCTTTCCTCTTCCTCCTTCAGCCCTTTCCACCTCCTCCTTCATCCCTTTCCTCTTTCTCCTTCATCCCTTTCCTCTTCCTCCTTCAGTCCTTTCCTCTTCCTCCTTCAGCCCTTTCCTCTTCCTCCTTCAGCCCTTTCCTCTTCCTCCTTCAGCCCTTTCCTCTCCCTCCTTCAGCCCGTTCCTCTTCCTCCTTCAGCCGTTTCCTCTTCCTCCTTCAGCCCTTTCCTCTCCCTCCTTCAGCCCTTTCCTCTTCCTCCTTTAGCCCTTTCCTCTTCCTCCTTCAGCCCTTTCCTCTCCCTCCTTCAGCCCTTTCCTCTCCCTCCTTCAGCCCTTTCCTCTCCCTCCCGTCGCATCTTAAGTCAGTCCGCCGCCCTCTTTGATGTTATTTTGGGATCAATATGTTCTGTTGAGACACTCTTATGCTACCGCATGGAGGGAGGGAGGGAGGGAGGGAGGCATGAACCAGATGTTGTCAAGCGACGACATATGAGGAAGCGTTGCATCTCCGTTTTCCTCAGGCTACTCCAAGTTGTTATTGATGCACACATTTTCCTATGGTGCATATTTGGATCATGAATAGCAAATGTGCACACTGCTGGTATTGACAAGAATATATGTTTTATATTATATGTATTTCCAGTAATATAGTAAGGTATATCATGTTTTAATATTATTATTCCTAATTTGTCTAGGTTATTTGTATAGGTTATTACTTCTGCCAAGCACATGATGAGTTGTGTGTTTGATGTTGTGTTTCCGCAGCGTTGTGGAGATGGTCTGGCCCGGGTTTCATTCCCTAGGTACGGGGTGCCAAGGAAGAACCCATTACTTGTTGGAGCGGTTCCGAATCATGGGGCGAATACTAGGGCTGTGCATCTTCACTGGTCTCACGTTTCGATTCGATTACGATTATCCTGTCAACGATTCGATTCGGTTTGATATCCTGGTGCATGCCGGTGCATCACGATTCATACCAATGCGTTGCATCCTCAATTTTCTATATTACTGCACATGGCTTATTTTTCATCAATGCATACATGCAGTAAATACATATGAACTCTCTTTTTATTATTTAGAAAGTGCTTCAGAAATCAATAACATAAATGTCTTGACATTAATTTATAAACCAAAATAAATGAATTGTATAAGTCTAGCCTCAGTGTGTGGAGTTGTTCCATCCTCAAAAACATAAAGCTAATGCTTCTGCAGTCTAGCTGCAGCTTCTAGCCACGGCCTTCTGTTAAAGGACACTGAAGGTCCTGAATGAGGCATCACACACAGGACTTGAGTCTGAACACAGCAGACAACAGGAGTATTTACAACAGCATATACAAACTAAAATACTGCATGTGGGTGCACACTTACATTCTCTGTCTCACTGTTACATAAATCCCATGCATGTATGAGACTAAGTTAGCTTAATTAAATCTCAGTGATTAAGTGAATAACAAAGTTTCTATCGGGTAACTCATTATTTTCAGGGAGGGGGCGGGGCTTGGAGGAACGGAGAGGAGACGGTGATCGCGGAAGCTTTTTTCCTCCTGCCTTCACAAACTTTACACACGTATATATCGTCTGAAAATTGCTAGAGGACATTCATACTCTGCAATCCAAAACTTAATTAAATCCACCAAAAACCTGACATGATTGTAACGCGATTATTTTTGAAAAACAGAAATTCCTGTCTGTGTCTCTGAGCCGCAGCGACACAGAGTGATTCGGAGCGGGTCGTTCTGCTGTCGGTTCTGGACTGGTGTTCTGGTGTTGGTGGATAAAGCAGACTGCTCCGTGTTGCTGTGCCGCTGTCACGTCTGCTCCCTGATCTCTGCGTCACCGACCGATTTGATATTAAAGTGACAGAAAAAACGTTATAGTAAAGCCGCGGCCGGAAAATCAGGAAGCAACGTTACTACGCTATAACCGATTATCTTCCGTCACTGCATCGAGACCGAATCGTCCACGTCTGGATCGCAATGCATCGTAAAAACGATTATTTTCAACACCCCTAGCGAATACACACATTATTTTTCACTTATGGAAACGGCCTTGGCAGAAGTCTGTGCGCTCCGGGTTCCCTAGTTAGAATTGAAATGGAAAAGTGTCAAACTAAAAAGTAGAAAATAAACCAACATAAATAAAAACGAGTCTGCTGAACAGTCTTTGAAGAGTCAGCTGAAGTTGAAGACAATAAATGTTAGAATGTTCATATAATAATATTAACATATGTGTTTTGACAGACAGTTACTATTATTATTATTGTTATTATTTAAAATCCGTTTAATGTATCACTTGAAAGGCAATAACATTGGCCACAAATATTGTAACTGCAAAACAAACACAGGCAGTGTGGCAGTGTGCAAAACACATTATCCAAAGATAACATGTGCTCAAATTATACAACACACACACACACACACACACACACACACACACACACACTCCTTCATGCTATTACCTCGGGCCCTCACCTCATTTAATCTGCATTGATATTAGTGTCAAAGCAGCGAGCTGGTCCCCCCCCCGTGAAGAGCCATTACCAATCTATTTGGACCACGTTACCATCAGCTGGCGCTAGCCCCAAATCCCATTTCACCCCATCTACAATTCCTCACTGTGTCCCTGCCTGTCCCTGACAGACAGTATCTGTTATTGGCAAACATATAAAATCATGTCTCCAGCTCCAGCAGGTCACATCATGCTAAAAACCTGTATGCTGTCACATAGGCTCAGTTTTTGATACAACCATAGTATTATTTCACTTATTAATCATTATAGTTTCTAAATCCACATTTAAACTTGAGATATGGATGTATATATACAGTATATATAATTCTGACATTAGGAGAGGGGGTCCCCTAAGCATGGAATTGCATAAATTGGCTAAGATAATGAAACTGAACCACCAAACTAGACAGTAAATAAGGATTCTGAGTGCTTGCTGAGAAAAGCTGTTGTAGAAAACTCCAAATGTCAAAGGTTTTCTAAATGGAAATGTTTGTTCATCAAGGCGAGACACCCCAGGTGAATAGGGTAATTTGTTTAACTTAAAGGTATCAGCTAGAAGTTTCTCCAGTTAATTACTTACAATAAGGAAATTGTCTTTTGTATTACAAGTTTTCTGAAATAGCATGTTTAAATATGCAAATTATCCATGATCTCATTAAATATGCACATATTTTAACACATTTCAGGAATCGAAATCTGAACTTTGGATAAAGCCAGGTTCAAAATTCTTGTTTCATTTTGTAGTCATATTAGTATCTAAGGCTTTTACAGAAGGGATTTTGGATCTCTTTTTATCACTCCATAAATCAGAAAATACTGTCAACAGCCCTAAAATATCCATTTCCGCCATGTTTGTAGGTATACAATGTTGTATAATTCAGGCTATGAATGATATATGAACAAACCCTTCAGTAAAAGCCTTCATAATATTGATAGGAATATAACTGGAAGGTTTGGTGTATCTACGTGCTACTGAAGTTGAAATTTCGAAGTCAGAGTAGGAGAAAAAACTCATTTTGAGAAAACGACCTTTAAAGATTGCAGTGAGGCGCTAGCTAAACCCTCCTGTTCTTTGGATGATAGCTTGCGCCTCGACGCACTCCGTGAAGGTATTTCATGTTCGGGGTCATTTGTTTTTTGTATAACCTTGCTTCGTGCAAGTGACAATTGTTGTCGTGTTCTCTGTGAACGTTCTTTTCGCCGTTCTTTTGCCATTTTGAGATTTCAATTTCTAGCGGAAAGCTAACCAGGAAGTGTTTTAGCACAGCACGTGACACATCTGAACGAATCACGTTGTCAGAAGTTGACACCAGCCAATGAGATTTTGTTTCTTGGTTTAAGACCCATTTGTACTTTCACAATTGGTTGCTGATACAAAGGAAATGACCATATGTGGATCCAATGAGATTGTGCAGGAGAGACGGAGCTTTCCAACGATACCTCTGATGACATGGTGCAAACAGCGGTCGCGGTAGAATGCTAACTTTTGGTGAATTTAGGAGAAATCTACAGACGCAAATAGACAAACTATAGTCAAATGAACACTTAAATGTGTATTTTGTACGTTTTTCTTCCAAAAGCCTGAAAGAAAACATGTTATGGAATCAAAATAGCACAACATCTCAAAATGTACCAGTGCCTGAAAAACGATGTGTTTGCCTGCCGTGTCTCGTCTTAAAGGTGGGGTAAGTAAGTTTGAGAAACCGGCTCGAGATACACTTGTTGTTATATTCCATGGAATGCTCTTAACATCCCGATAGCAATGAATATCTGAAGTGCTTTGACAACAAATCCATAAAAAAATATCATCTGTGGAAGCCGTGGCGCTGTAAAAAGTACAACCAATCATCTGAGCCGGCTAAAGTAACTGGACGGCCTACCTGCCTGTCAGCCTTCCATCTGGGCACACACTGATCTCGTGCCCTCATTGGTCATGTGCGCGTGCTTGTGTGTTGGAGGAGGGGCTCTGTGAGGAAGTGGCAGAATTTCTCCGCTCGTGTATTTTCAAATTCTGGCGATCTGGAGCCGGTTTCTCAAACTTACCTACCCCACCTTTAATATCTTGTTGTCTCAATGTTTTGAGGGATTCATATTTTTTTTAAAGAATGCGGCCAAACAAAATGTTTCCTGAAAAACAGACTGCACGACCGTAACTGTACACAAGAAAGCAACTGTTTGTTCTTTGCTCTTTATCCATCCATCCATCCGTCCATCCATCCACCCATCCACCCACCCACCCATCCATCCATCCATCCGTCCATCCATCCATTCATCCACCCATCCATCCGTCCACCCATCCACCCATCCATCCATCCATCCGTCCGTCCATCCATCCATTCATCCACCCATCCATCCGTCCATCCATCCACCCACCCATCCACCCATCCATCCATCCATCCGTCCATCCATCCATCCCTCCACCCATCCATCCATTCATCCACCCATCCATCTATCCGTCCATCCATCCACCCATTCATCCACCAGTCAATCCTCAAATGAAATACGGAGCTAAATCCCAGGTGTAATGTAAGATAGAGGGTCAACACCAAGTTCCAGTGATTGTAATGTTTTGTTAAATGTCTGTTTCCTTTTTATCATATCTTAATATTTGTCCTTGTTGATGGTGCAAATGAAGCTACTGTGATGCAAGTATGTATTATCGTTTTGTATCGTAGTGTATCGTATCCACCCATCCACCCATGCACCTCTCTGCCTCTGTGTCTCTCCTGCTCAGAGCTCAGACTTCTGCCTGCCAGTTGCATAACACATACTGCCTGCTTGGTTCACATGGGATCACAAGCCTCTGCATTAGCATTCCTCGCACATGCACACAAACACACACACACACACACACACACACAGGCTTGGCTGACAGCAGTGACATCAGCAACCTGAGCACACTCAGCCTGTATCCTCAGAGCCAAGTGCACACACCTTGATGCATTCACAAGCCTCTCATCACGTCACACACACACACACTCACACACACACACACACACACACACACACACACACACACACACACACACGGTGTAAACATACACAACAAGTTTGGATTTCAAGTTTGCTAACTCATTCCATAAAAGATGAATGATGCAACATGTAACACAGCACGAAACTTCTTAGAGAAGGGTCTGGAAGATGTCCTGAGCTTTCATCTGCCAGCTCGTTCTTCATTGTTGATGCTTGATTCAATTCCAAGGTGAGATATTTAAAACAGATTGCTTTGAAAAGCTGCAATCAGCACCGCTTGGCGTTTTACCTAAGACATAAGAATAATGTTAAAAAGCTAAAAGCTAAAAAAACATAACAAAAATCATCCATTCCCCATCAGTAGGTGGTGCTCGTCCCAAAACAGAAGCAATAAAAAAAAACCTCTGACAAATCATAATCCAATTGGACTTAAAATCAGCATTATTCTTTTTCAACCACTTTTGACCAAATCAATAACATTTGTATTATTTAAGGCAGATGAAAGCATTTTAACAAGAGTTTCTATATGGTTCAAGTCATATTCTAAATAAGTCAAACAGTAGGGTGTTAAATATATATCGTGACCAATCAGATTGTTTTCAATTTTTAGAATTAGTAAAGAAAACTAATATTTACTAATATTTAAGAAAACAATTGAATAATATTGTCAGGAAAGATTTCAGTTCAAAAGGAGTATCACTGCCATCCAAGGGCAAGTTGTGTGTGTGTGTGTGTGTGTGTGGGTCTGTGTGTGTGTGTCGAACAGCTGGTTATGGTGTGTCGGTTTGTCTGGCTGTCAGTCAGCCGAGGTTTAGACATAGGACATTGTAATCAGGTCCTTGAGAGATTCCTTACAAATGCAATATGTTGGGATTTGTAGTGCAGCCTTTACTCTGAAGTATTGAGCTTCCATACTAACGAACAACCGCATAACTCGTCCACCTTCGAGCGGTCCGTTCTCCATCCGTCCTCGTAGGGTCTGGATGGATGTGAGGGGGGCGGAGGAGAGGGGGAGGTTCTGGCTCTTGCCGATGAGGCCTAATTAGTGAGATTAGAAGTGGAGGGAGTGACTCGCACCACAATAGCAGCTCTGACCTAACTGCTAATGTTCTCCACCCAGTCCATTTAATCCAATTCACATCCATTATCTTTAGCCCCGTTGTGCTCGCTCCCCTCCGTCCCGTCACTTACTGCTGAATGTCATCCTTTGTTTGTCATCCTCGGACGAGGGGGAGAATCAGTTCAGATGTGACCGAAGGATGCTAAGAGATCTGGCCTTTCACTCATCTTCATTTAACATCGAATGTAAGGGCAAACTGAACCAATAAGATGTAATGATATAGGAAGCCTGAAATATATTTCCAGCTAATTGATCGCAAACAGCCAACACCCAAATCAAATCTGAATCAATCAAAAGCAGACGAATTAATCACATGTCGCTTCCAACACTGCCTTTTCACGACAGGCATTAATTCATGTACGATTCCATTGAGATCTATCTCCAGTTCCACAGAGTCAGCAGGCGTGATGTGGGAAGAGTGTCGGGAGGGAAGGAGCCGAGCAGCAGTAGATATACACCTGTCACTGAAGTAACAGGTGTAGCCTGTTTACTGTCTACTACTTTCAAATACTGGAAGTCCTGACGCCTAACTATTAACGGGCTTTAAAGATCTGGTGACCTTTTGATGTGATACTCAAACAGACAGCCCAGCACCATGTGGAGTGCAGCCGGCATGACGGCTACTAATGTGACGGAACTAGGCATTTCTAACAACATTGTCTCTACTGCATTTTCAGTTGACAATGTTTTTAATTGCAAATTAGGATTTTAATCAAGCTCAGCCCAAGTTCAGGCAGGAAGACTGGGTAGACTTGCATTCACTCCCCAGCTGCATTATGGGCATTCACTTTTAACCAATTACATTTCACCTCAATCTCCAGCAGCCAATCATTGAGCTGCATTCAACTCTAAAACTCTTCTCCTCTCTCCTGCAGTCAGCTGTGATTCCAGGTGTCCATGCCTGGGCCCGCCCCCACCCCATCACCTCCTGTCATCATTTAAAGTGCCAGGAGAGCTCATCACACCTCCTCTTCATCCCATCTCCTCATGAAATCTAGATCAACATCAACATCATCATCATCAGTGTCTGGACCCCGGGGGGTTTCCAATATACTCACAGCTGCATTTCCCCCTTAAGATATACGATACCGACATCGGGGTCTAATCACCAAGGACCTTTAACATTTCTATCAAAATGGCGCACGTGTCAATAAATGTAATTTAACAAAACATATTTCCTGATTGAAATAGTGAGTCAATTCAGAAATGGTGCATTGTATAAGAGCTCGACATCGACAGGTTTGCCTAATTTAAGTGAAAGGATTTCCATGCAAGGAAATCAGCAGCTCAGAGAGCTTCAGTCCCACCTCAGAGAGGGCACCTCCAAAGCCCTCCACAGGCGCTGGTGCCGCAGCTGGGCCGGGCTCGGATTAGCCTAATAAGAGGCTCAGCTCCCCGGCCCAGCAGCGTCTCAGAATTTGGAGTTTGGAGAACGTTTGATTTGCTGGAATAACCATACTCCTGCACTTTCTAAGCACACGCTAATGAGGGCGGATGAGCGGACACATCAACATGAAGATTAGAACACAATCAGGGCCCACACAAACAGCTTACAGATGACACTTGTGTGTTTCAGTGGATAAGCACGTCGGCTTACACCGGGTAGCTCGGATTAGGGAAAGATAGACGTACCAGCCAACACGGCAGGCCTTGTGTCTGTCAAGGCCTGCACTCTGAGCCTCCTCCTGCCGTGTGTGTGTCCAGCACACAACGTGGGCAAGACTCAGAAAGTCAATAATAAGACATACATGTCAGGATTGCCTCTAATGTAGGACAGTCAGAGCCGCCCCCGCTACCCACAGACGCTTCGTCTCAATTCTTTAGCATTGGCAGTTCCTTTATATATTGTTCACAATGCATGTTGACTGACGCAAAGAGTGATGCCATTTGTGTTTGGTACATTTGTGTTTGGTACATTTGTGTTTGAAATTGATAAAGAGGTGTTTCGTACTGAGGAAAAGTTTAATCTATCCACATTCAAAAAAAATGAGGGCACACATTGGGATTCCATTTACATCAGTTTGAAATGCATTAATATCCACACAGTACATTTGTGTTTGGTTATATTCATGCACATCAGGGATGGATGGACATCCTCGTGGATTCATCTTCCTATTACACACACATGCATTTCCAAACATCTGGACTACCTATGTTGTAAATGTATTATCTTTTCAATTTACACACGGCATCTATTACACGTCTGTCCGTCCTGGGAGAGGGATCCCTCCTCTGCTGCTCTCCCTGGAAGTGTTTCCTTGTACGATGTGAGGGTCTAAGGACAGAGGGTCTAAGGTCAGAGGGTCTAAGGACAGAGGGTCTAAGGACAGAGGGTCTAAGGACAGAGGGTCTGAGGACAGAGGGTCTAAGGACAGAGGGTCTAAGGACAGAGGGTCTAAGGACAGAGGGTCTTAGGGCAAAGGGTCTAAGGACAGAGGGTCTGAGGACAGAGGTTGTCGTATTGTCATACTGATATTCTGTACAAACCGTAAATCCACTGAGACAAGAGTAACATTTGTGATATTGGGCTATAAATAACCATTGGTTGATTGATTGATCAGCATGTGGAGCCACACGGACTTGATGTGTTTATCCTCTTAGACGCACACGGGATGTAAGTTAGCCTATATTCTGCTGGGTGGGGGTGGGGGGGTGAACAGGATGACGCTCTGACAGGAGTCTCAGAGAGAGCATAGCATCCATTTATGAACTGTTATTATTCTAACAATTATCACTGCACCTCAGAACAATGACTTTATCTACAGCCGAGGAGGAGATGGAGGGAGGTTAGACGGAGGATAATAACTTTCGTAGCCAAGACGATGAGGAACGATGACTGCAACCCACCCACCAGTCCCCTCTTTATTCCTCTCTTTGGGGTTGGTCTCTGAAAAAGCTGCTTATGTACAATTATTACATGTTTAAATCTGGCACAGGGTGAAGGCTTGTTAACCTGGTAGCCCTGGGCCTGTTGTCCAGGTCTCAGGCCTGAACATGACATGCCCAGAACAAATGAATATATATTGACTTCTAAAAGGGGTACATTAATAATCTTTTTTCTCAAAGCAATGATAAACCTGCAGTTGGATGTAGAATCAGATTCAATATAGATGTTTTTATTTTAAAGTAAATTCAGATTGAACATGGTAAAAAAATGTAAATTATAGTGTCCGTCCAAAAAAAAACATATAGTTACTTACAGTATAGTGAAAACCACCCTTGAATGATGGGATAGTAGACTAAAAGCTTTAGGAATCCAAACTATAACATATAATAAGTAGGCCTACCCTGTATTAGGGCTGTGCAATTAATCGTATTTTAATCTCGATTACGATTTTAGATTGCAACGATTACGAAAACAGCGTAATCGAAATAAAAAGATTATTTTGCTGCATTCCCTTTCGCAATGATGCTCTCAATTTGTCTTGCGTTATACATCCTTCCCGCGTGTGCGCTTTCGCCCCTCCCTAAAAGCCCTCTCGCTCAGGTTGTGTTGTGTTGTGACCATAGACTGCATATATAAAGGTTGTGACTTGCAGTCTGTTTAATACATCCATATAAACACCTTACAAGGGAAGCTTTAGATGCCGTGTCTTTGTTCTCCGGTCCTCCATGCTCCGGTCTCTAGCGTCCAGTCAAATTGTACTATCTCGTCAAGCAGGAGCCTCTTAGCTCGCTACTTCCGGTTTCCGGATAAGGGGTTACCAAAATAAGAGTACTGCGTGTAGCAGTATAATTAAACATGACAGGTTGTGAGTGACATTAGTTATCATATTTATATATGTTTAGTAGGTTATGGAAGTGCGTTTCAAAATATGTGTTGATCTTTATTGGTATTTTATATTTTATAATATTTATTTAAACCCATCCATCCATCCATCTTCGCCCGCTTATCCGTGATCGGGTCGCGGGGGTAGCAGTTCCAGCAGAGAGCCCCAAACTTTCTTTTCCCTGGCGACATCAACCAGCTCTGACTGGGGGATGCCAAGGCGCTCCCAGGCCAGCGAAGAGATATAATCCCTCCACCTGGTCCTAGGTCTACCCCTTGGTCTCTTCCCAGCTGGACGTGCCTGGAACACCTCCCTAGGGAGGCGCTCAGGTGGCATCCTAACTAGGTGTCCGAACCACCTCAACTGGCTCCTTTCGACGCGAAGGAGGAGCGGCTTAACTCCGAGTCCCTCCCTGATGACTGAACTTCTTAACTTATCCCTAATGGCCCCTACACGCAGCGGCATGCGTTGCCGCTTCAACGCTTCTGCCCATTCACTTTGAATGGGGTGACGTCACGATTCGCCGAACTGCATTGTGGGAGCAAAGCGTAGCTTCTCTCGCGGAGCTCGCTGCAAAAGTAGAGCAATATTCTACTTTTGGCGCGTCGACGGAGGCGTCAGCCAATCGAATCATATGTCAGTACAAGCTCTAGCCAATCAAACCGCGTGCTTGTGTGTCTGGGGCGGGAGATTCATGTGATTGGTTGTTGGTCGAGTTTCAGCCCCCCCCGCCGGCAAGCGACAATGCACGCCGCCGTGTGTAGGGGCCGTAAGGGAGACAACAGCCACCCTGCGGAGGAAACCCATCTCGGCCGCTTGTATCCGCGATCTCGTTCTTTGGGTCATGACCCATCCTTCATGACCGTAGGTGAGGGTAGGAATGAAAATGGCTCGGTAGACAGAGAGCTTTGCCTTCTGGCTCAGCTCTCTTTTCGTCACAACGGTGCGGTAAAGCGACTCCAGTACCGCTCCCGCTGCTTCGATTCTCCGGCCCATCTCACGCTCCATTGTTCCCTCACTCGAGAACAAGACCCCGAGATACTTGAACTCCTTCACTTGGGGTAAGGACTCATTACCTACTTGGAGTGTTTATTTAAATGTGATATAAAGGTATACTTTTTTTTATTTTAATTTTGCATTGGTTTTTCAGTTGAATTATACTTAGAGTTCAGGGTAATCAACTGTTAAAAGCATACTGTTCAAATTATTATTATTTGTTTTTTAAAAGTTCAATAAATTGATGTTTTCAAAGTCAATGAATAATCGTATTTAGTAATCGTGATATCAATATTGACAACAAATAAATCGTGATTATGATTTTTGCCATAATCAAGCAGCTCTACCCTGTATCAAGATTGATGCAAAACAAGAGACATTTTACCTTTTTAGAGAGGTTTAGAAAAAAGCCCCACCTCTGGGGTCATTTATCGTTATTCTCTACTAATAGTTAATTAAAAACTGTATATAATGGCTATTTTGCACATCCCTTTCAAGATTTCAAGATTTTCAAAGGTTTATTGACATATCATACACAACTACGGTGTAGTTATGCAATGAATGAAAATCTTGGGTCGCAGGTTCCACAACAGTGCATTACAAGACATCTATCAACATGTGTGTACCTCCACCATTAAACTGTCATATTCTGCACATTTCTTATTCTATCTACATACATAAGAGTATAATTAATGTGTATAATATCAGTTAAAATAAGTGCTTCAACATAGTTAACATTGCAGGAAAGCAATATATTGTTACGGTGAGTGAAGCAAGCAGGACCGAAATGCAGATAACGCTGAAAAATACCTTTTATTTCAAGGATAAATACAAATAACTTGGACAAAGAAAACACTCCACGGTGAACTTAATCACAAACAAAAGACGAATCAACACAGGACAAGACCAGACTAAATACAGGGAGGGGTAATCACAAGATGAGAAACAGCCGGGCAGGGGAGGAGAAACAAGGGCAACACAATCAGACAATTAGACACACCAGGGAAACTAACGACAGGAGGAAAACACAGGGAAAAGGACCAGACAATAAACCAGGGGGAAAATACCCATAACCAGACATACAAAACTACAAATGTGACATATCATAAGAATCCTGACATATATTAGACGTTAAGCACTTTGTCAGGCTTAATATTTATCTGTAGATAGATACCCCCAAAGCTTTTTTCTTACTTGAAAGAAGACCTTAACCTAAAGTATTCTTTAATGTGTTAATAAAGGTTAAATAGTTTGTCTGTTTTGCACCTCCTCCTATTAATATCGTTGTACATCCTGCACTAAACTGTTTTATTGTAGAGATCACTTATAGTATCTTCTTGATTTTTTATATTCTATATTTCTATCACAAACCTTCTACTTTCCCCCTATGATAGTATGTACTCTTCATATTCTTTTAATCAAATACAACACATAAAAACAATAATTCAATAATGTGCTTTAACTACTAGGTGGTGCACACAAGGTGCACACAGCCATAATAACTTTGTATTATTAGTGTAGGACACTTATGTATGTACATACAACATCTGAAGATGTGTAGTTTTATTCATGCTTTCACATAATTGTACAGCATATTGCTATACTATTTCAGACTCAGTATTTACATTCTTATATTCAAAGAAAATCAGTAATATCTTTAAAAACGACAAGTCCTTTTATATCAGCTGTGCACCGTTATGGTGTAAATATAACCTATCTATGAATTAGATCAAATGTAAAAGTCAGCCGAATTAGTGTTGATACTGCAAGGAGACGTATTGTGCGAAGAGAAATTGAAGATGTTGTTTAATTGTTGATATATTTATGATCCACGTCAAGTATTCCGTTTTGGCGGCAGTTCTTCCAGTTTTTCCAAAGGTCTTCTCACCAGGGCTCTCTAAATAAAGAACTACGGCAGATCTGCAATATGTAATGCAGCCGAACCGTGTATTACAATGCAAAGACTTGCACTTATTGTAAGTCGCTTTGGATAAAAGCGTCAGCTAAATGCAATGTAATGTAATGTAATGTAATGTAATGTAATGTAATGCAAAGAGAAAAGCAAAAACACTCGGAATAAAGAATTATTTTCTTTTAAAAAAAAAGTTTTTCGGATTTGATATGGCATGAACACCATATCCCTACATGCATTGCGGCTAAAACATCCAATCAGCGAGATTACACCATAGCTGAGGATCTTGGGTAATCAGTTCAGTGGCTGTGTATTGCAATGATGCTCGAAATGTCCCTTATAGGCCTACGTC
The DNA here is from genome assembly GCA_036324585.1 of Champsocephalus esox. NCBI lineage: Eukaryota > Metazoa > Chordata > Actinopteri > Perciformes > Channichthyidae > Champsocephalus > Champsocephalus esox. Next base: position 995,045 of record CM070495.1, on the reverse strand, counting down.
TGTTTCCAGTTATTTTTATTTTGAAATTCAGTTCCTGACGGACGGCAAAAAAGCCTGAGATTATGGAATTAAACCAATAAATAAAAACTTGTGTGAATTGTGTGTTATTGGTGAGTAAATAACAGTGTGTTATTTTGAAAATAATAACAAATTAGAAGGAAAAAAAGCTTTAAAAAAATACAGATTTCAGTATCCTGAGGCTCTGAGCCCCATTTATTTTCCTCACAGACGACAAAAAAAGTCGACGTTATACGACTTAAAATAAAAGCAATAACTGTGGCTTGATATTGAGTAAGAACATGTTTTTATGAACCACACAGCTTCCGGTCTTCCGCGACCCGACCGGAGAAAAAGACGTGCTGCAGCCTGCAGGCATGAAACACGTTACCAGTAGAAATACATTGTTTTTAAAATCGTGCAACACGAAAAAAAGGGGCAAATCGTGTTGGCGAACACGAATCAATAGATTAAAAATCGTGTTCGCGAACAAGAGATGCCATGAGACTGGGTTGTCATAGCACACCTTCGCGAGGTAAGCGAGTCAGAGTGTGGGACATGGGGCACTTGCGCTCTCCCCGTACTCCTTAGGGACTCATACGGGACTGGGGACTCTCTCCGTTCGCCTAGGGTGGGAGCCCTCAGCGCTGGTTTTCAGAGCACACCTCCACGGGGTAAGCTCGTCAAAGTGTGCTCTGTCAGGCGCAGCCCCAATTGTTTCTCCACGGTTACGACTGAGGGAGAGGTGAGTGAGGCGCAGCGGCTGCTAACTAGAAAGCCGGTCAGAGACAGTGAGATGGAACAGTGTTGTTGTTGGACGACAGCACATGTAACCCTAACCCTACCCCTAACCGAGCCTGTGAGAGATATAACGAGGGGTTACCTATGGTAACCCTTGTCATATAAGCACAGACGGAGCCCTCTTTTCAGGGGCCCTGTCTGTCCTATGCTGCTTGCTGAAGAGAAGTGTCGGATGACAGTCAGGAGGCGGTGAGATGCGCAAGCATTCAGGTAGGCCAGCTACGTCTATAGAAGTCTCAGTGGATGAATGCTTGCATGATGTGATCAAGGGTAGAGGGCTCCACCTGTGTTTATACTGTAAATGCCGGCGGGCAGGGGGCAACAGGTTAAACGTATTGAAGAATGTGTTGGTTTATATTTTCCATACTGCTACAGCCAACCTATTCAGGAAAACATTTTTGATTCATTTGAACGATATAATCCAAATTGTTAAATCACAAGAAGTTTGGAAAATGTTCCCAGTTATTGAAATATAATGTAATCCATCAGCTGATGTTAAAGCCCAAGGTCCCCGTCGGCGGGGACCCTGTTTTTTTTTCACGACACTGTGTCTCAGGGGATCTTAATATTTAAGAACCTATTCATGTGTTATACCAAATTAACGGAAATAATCTCAGCTAACTGACAATACAAACCATTTTTAACAAAACAAAACACAAGTCTCATAAGAAGCATCTAAATGACCCCTTAGCGAAAAATTCTAACGGACATTGGCACAGAACTCAAGATAAAAGTACCCTTATTACTTATCGTAGTTGCACATACAAGATATCCGATTAAAGCTGAGGTTCCACAGATTATGTAGGTATATAGTATCATCACTGGGTGATCCGAACTCGTGACAGGGGAAGCAAACACAGACATCACAACACGTACCTTTATGGAGCTTCTAGCGAGATCGTCTCACCGTAGCTGTCAATCTGATCAAAAGACGTGTTCAATGGCATTAAACGAGAAAAAACGCGGCTGAATCGGTTAATCCATAGGTGTTTAACATCTCTGTGTAAAAAAATGATTTAATTTATAATCCATAATTCCATTTTTATGTAAAAATTGCTAATGGTAGCCACCAGAGTGGCTGCTGCTTCCGGTCTTGGCTATGCGGCAGTCTAACACACACACATGACCAAATAAGGACTATGTGTGAATTTCCCTTGATTCCATTGGCTCTGACGGTCAGAAAGAGATGTCACATGTCAAAATCCAGCAAGGGGGGCCAGAGATATGGAAAATCCACCCAAATGGCCCCAGAAGAGGTTTTTTTTTGCTAAATCTCTCTAAAAAGGTCAAATATCACTTGTTTTGCATCAATCTTGATACAGGGTACTTATTATGTGTTGTACTTTGGATTCCTACAGCTGTTAGTCTACTAACCCATCATCCAAGGTTAGTTTTCACTATAAGTACAAAATATGTTTTGGACGGACACTATAATTTACAGTGTTTTACTATGTTCAATCTGAACTATTCTTTAAAATAAAAACATCTCCATTGATTCTGACTTTTCTACATCCAACTCACAGGTTTTTCATTACTTTGAGAAAAAAGATTATTAATTTAACCCTTTTAGAAGATATGGTCATTTGTTCTGGGAATGTCATTTTCGAGCCTGAGACCTGAAAAACAGGCTCAGGGTTTAACTGGTTAAAAGCGTGAAAATCATTGCATTTAGGGTTTTAAACAGTTTTTACAAGAAATGTAAGTCAACTTTGGCTTTGAGAATTTGTTTTGAATTAAAAAATTGTTTGTAGGCTATAGATTAAATGATAAATTATTCAAATAATAAAAGAACTGACGGACTTATTGATAATGAGTTCAATATTGACCCAAATGCCAGAGTCTCTGGCCTGACTGCTAATGTTTTGAAAGGTCACACTTTTTAATCTCTTAAACCCGAGGGTCCCCCCAGTGGACCCCTCCCACCGTTTTTTTACGAGACTACGTCTCAGGGCTTCTTAACATTTATGAAACTATTAATGTTCCATACCCTTTTAACGGTAAGAAACTCAGCTAACTGACAATGTGAACCATTTTTATCTACAAGAAACACAAGAGTAATACCAAGCCTTTGAATCAGCAAGGAGCGAAAAAATGCTAACTAATGCTAACGGACTTTTGCACAGCACTCACGGTAGAAATACCCTTATTACTTATCGTAACTGCACAAACAAGATATCCGATTAAAGCTGAGACTCCACAGATTCCGTCTTACCTAATAATTACGTCTTACCTTGTTTGATTTGTGATCAAAAGTTGTGTTCAACGGAATAAAAACGCCGCTCAAGGTTAATCCAATATCTTTGGGTCACGTAGACATTTTTACTGATAATCCATCATCATATTTATGGCAATATACGAGGTATAAAGTGTTGCCGTCCAGGCTTGTACTTTCAGATATGCTTCGTTTGCTTCTCTATTACTTCCGCAATGGTAATGTTTACGTGGATTTGGGAACTGCCCATCGATTCTATTGGATGTAATGGTTAAGAAAAAGGTGTAAATCACCCAAATCGACCAATGGGTTCCAGAGATATGGTCCTGCGCAAAGTATAAAGAATGCCAGCCAGCTTAAGTACATTACGCAGGAGACTTTACTTATTGTTTACTATGGAAGAAAGCAGGAATTGCAGGACCCAGAGCGCACGGAACACAGAGCGGACAGCAGATAACGGAATTGCAGTTGATTATAGAACATTTCAAATGGGACACAGCCCCATTGGATATTAACCTATGGATTAACTACATCATCGTTTTTATCGTTGTAATGCCATTGAAGACCAGTTTAGACCAGGCAAAGAGGAAGGTAAGTCATTGTTAGCCTAGCGCATGTTAGTACCTAGCGCCACTTGTTTTGATGTACGTTTTTGTTGATAACCTCACAAGTTTGTATCTTTCAGTGTTGAGGTGAGCACCGTTAGATTCTGTGTCTTTACCATCATAAACAATGTGTTGGATGTGCAGCTAGGATAAGTAATAAGGGAGCTAGGAGTGATTTTCGGTGCAGTAATAGGTTACTATTTTTCGCTCGGGACTAATTCAGAGGCTCACTGTGTTTTTTTTTAAAACATAAATGAAAAAGATCAGTTAAATAAGTTTTTTCCCGTCATATGGATATCAAATATTCATAGTTTATTAAATATTAAGGTTCCTTAGACGTTGTTTCCTGCAAATGACGCGATTTCGGGTCCGTGGGGCCTAAGAAGATAACAGAGTATGTTTTTTTTGTTTTCACAACAGTTGTATTTGTATGGAATGAATACCTATTGTGATAATTCAAAGTAATACAATGATTATTTCAGTGAAAAGGTTCAAATGGAATTGATGGTTCCCAAATTACCCAGAGGTGAGTCCGCCTGGACTTTATTTTTCTAAACCTCTCTAAAAAGGTCACATTTCACTTGTTTTGCATCAATCTTGATACAGGGTACTTATTATATGTTATAGTTTGGATTCCTAAAGCTTTTAGTCTACTAACCCATCATGCAAGGGTGGTTTTCACTATAGGTAATTTTTAGGCGGACATTAGAATTTACATGTTTTTACTATGTTCCATCTGAATTGACTTTAAAATAAAAACATCTATATTGATTCTGACACTTCTACATCCAACTCACAGATGTAACCTTGCTTTGAGATAAGAGATTATTAATGTATCCCTTTTAGAAGTGAAGATATAGTCTGTGTTGTGTTAGTGGCATTTTCGAGCCTGAAACCTGAAAAACAGGCTCAGGGCTTAAGAGGTTAATCAGACTGTATACTAAGAACTCCGATGGGTCAAAATTGGAATGTATAGCCAGGTCATACCAATTCATTATAACTGTGTAACACTCAGATAGTTATATGATAGATGGTAGAGATGTAGAGAGATCTGGGATATGTGAAAACACTGTGGTCTGGTCTGCATGCTGCTAAGTTAAAAGTCCTGTTTTATCCGTGAGCTGCCAGCACCATGCCAAGAGGAAACATGATGATATTGTGTTACCCGCCATCTGCAGTGCTGCTTAAAACACTTAGGCTGCAACTCAAAACGCATGTGTGCGCATCCCGGCCTTTATTCTGCGGTCTCCTCTGAGTGGAACATGTAATGCATCGTCCTCACCCACCTCCCTTACAGCTCAAAACAAGGTGGGATCAAAGCCGGCACACATCATAATGGCCAAACTGTGTATCGCTTCCAACTGCGATATCAAATTCAATGTGTGACTCAGGCAGTGTTACCAAAAAGGATGTAAGAAAACCCCTTCTAGATGAGACAACATGCACTCCCTGCACCAAAGATTTCGATTTTCACCCCCTGAAAGCAAGGAGAAGAAGAGTGTGAAAAGGGTGCTTGTGGCAAGGACAGGAAAATGTGTTACTGTGGAGAGCCTGCGGGCCAGAAAAAATGTGTGTGTTTTGAATGTGTGTGAGTATGTGGGTAATTGTGGCTATTAGGCCTGGGAATGATGTTGCTGGCTAATGTGTGGCTCCCTGGTTTAATGGTAATTAGATGTTGCTGTGGGTTCGCTGGCCTAGCGCCTGTCAGCATCATGTCACAGCAGTGACACCGCCTCAGAGCTCTCCTTCACTGGACACAGCCCAACACACTGCCACAGGCATGAGGGCACAGCCAATCACAGCACTACAAAACACACTGCAACAAAGAGCATGAGAGAGGGCAAAACAGAAGTGGTGCTAGTGGGATATTCTGAAAAGGAAGCATTCAGAATACTGAATCACTGTGTTCAAGTGTGCTCTCCAATAGTCAGGGTTGGGAGGGGTACTTAGAAAATGAAATCCGTTATAATTTACTAACTGTTATTCTACGCACGAAAAGTTTATTTTTATTCCGCCAACTTATTTTGCTGCGCTTCTTCTCCGGCATTGAACATCGCAGAAACTCCGTTCGAACATCAAAACGTTCAGCTCGGTCAGGAATCGATGGCTATTATTTTTCTCATTCATAACATTCATAATTCCAGAGATACATCCCATAATAGATCACATTTGTAACCATTGAAATCAATGGAGGAAATCTTCAGACTTCAACAAATCTTCATGCGACTTCAACTGCTAACTGTTCATTCATACTTTCACTCAGAAACCTCATTACAACAGCTCTACGCCAAATCTGAGATCTCACCATATGCCGTTTCCATGGAAACGCATCCTTCGCCATAAAACATGATGTCGCTATAACTCCTATGAAAATGTTCAACAAGTGCTCAAACTTCACATGTGTGCTAACAGTCCAGCCGTGAAGACATCTACGGGACAGTTTTGAGATTTCTTCAAATGCCGTTGCCACGGCAACACAATGCTTGCCATGAAACAGTTTTCTCATAACTTCAGTGAAACTGCTCCAAACGCCCCAACACTTCACAGGTTTGGTAACGATGCAGCCATCAACGCATCTAAGTGTATTATGGGGTGTCATCAAATGCCGCTGGCATGGCGACAGATCATTCGCCATCAAGTTAGTTCAGACGTTTGCAGTTCAAATATTCTGCAGCTTTTCCAAGCCTTTTTACTTTCTTTTCTTCTCTCATCACACATTCAAGCCCCCAGTGTTCATGTATCATTTCAATCTAAATTCTTCACTTTCTTCTTACACATTATATTTCAGCATAGCAGTTTAGCGTCAGCTTTTCAGCATAAAGCATTCCCACTAGCAATTCCTTCAGGAATTGCATTCTCTAGTTCCACCCGTTATTTTGCTGGTGTTCTTCTCCCACATTCCATATCGCAGAAACTCCGTTCAAACATCAAAACCTTCAGCTCGGTCGGGAATCGATTGCTATTACTTTTCTCATTCATAACTTTAATAATTCCCGAGATATATCCCATAATTCATCACATTTTTAACCATTGACGTCAATGGAGAAAATCTTCAGACTTGAACAATCTTCATGCGACTTCAACTGCTAACTGTTCATTTATACTTTCACTCAGAAACGTCATTCCAACTTTAAAATGTAAGAGGTTTATCTGTTATTGTTATTCAGAACAATGGAAACCTGTGATCTCTCCAGAGCTTGTTAGCTCAAATATAAACACCTGTGTAATGCAACACGATGATGTCATCGCTCCAACTGACATGCTCAGAGCAGCAGACTTCAGATAATGGTTAATGGTCCTGCCCTCAACAGCTCTAGGTCAAGTATGGGGTGTCATCATATGCCGTTTCCATGGAAATGCATCCCTCGCCATAAAAGACGATGTCGCTATACATTAAATCCTATGAAAATGTTCAAAAAGTGCTCAAACTTCACATGTGTGCTAACAGTCCAGCTGTGACGACATCTACGTGAGAGTTTTGAGATTTGTTCAAATGCCGTTGGCAGGAATTGCATTCTCTAGTTACTAATTACATTTCAAGACATTTAATTAGTAACCTAATCGGAGTATTGAAATATAAAGGTAATAAAACCTCAACATCAAATTAAATGCAAATAAAAACAAGAGAAAATAAATAACAATAAGATGATTTGTTATTAAGTGTAGGTAACCTTAAAATGTAACCTTAGACAAAAAGAAACCAAGATATTTTATATAAAAAATGTAGTAACAAACGCTTTTTACACTTAATACATTAAACGCCTTTTTAACATTGTTTAATAAATCAGCTGCACCTACTGTATTCAAAAAGAAATGTATAACACAAAAGAAGAATTAAAGTAGCCTAATTATAAACCATATAGACAATTATTTCAGTGTGTCTACCTATAATATATTGATCTTTATTTAAAAATGTTTTGTAACACTATAATCCTGCTAATAATGTCTATTTAGTTTCAATGTAAAGGTAATCTGATTACTTGTTTTTGTATGTAATTGTGATGAAATACAGTTGTATCCTGAATATGTGATGTCCTTACATGTAATCTGTTACTCCCCAAGCCTGCCAACAGTACAGCCTTATTCACTGTTAGTAATACACTGCTGAAGGTCTGTCTGCAATGTAATCACACAGAAGTGCTGTCAAATCAATGCAGCCTATTTACTGACTTATATATACTGTATATATGTTTTCCAATACTTCTGAACCGGTTTCATAAATGCGTTTTCAAAATACCCTATGTATTGACAAGCATTCTGCACCTATCTCCAAAAAATGAGGTCTGTCCTATAAGAATCATTGAACAGGAGGAATCTTTATGAAATCAGCACAGGAATGATTAAACTACAGATTCAGTGGCTCATTTAGGGAGCAGTTCAGTCACATTAAAGAGACATGAGAGTAAGTACGGTCACCAATCACCTGACAGGAGACATCAGGGCATGCTCTCAGGAGTCAGGCAGTTAAAGGAATGGTCTACATACTGCCAGTATATAAATGTATGCATTTCAAAGTGGATTCCACACTGAGTAGATTATGAGTCAATTTCATAATAATGATGTGAGTTTGTGGCTGATTTACCATACTCCAGCAACCCTAAACCAAAGATAGAATCAAGGACATAATATCAACAAAGTTCTGGTTGCAGCTTGTTTGAACTTTGTTTAAATTACATTACATGTAATTTGTTAGCACACTTGCCAACCCTCCCGATTTTCCCGGGAGACTCCCGATTTCATAGCCCTCTCCCGGTTTCCTCCCGGGGTCATATTTCTCCCGCATTTCTCTCAATTTCTGATAAAATCAGATTTACTCAGGACTGTTTCCACTCGGACTTTAATACAGCTACACCATTGTTTTGTTTCCATGGTAGCACGTCTCTTTAGTAGCGCGCGCAACTGACAGTCTGAGAGGGTGAGGAAGATATATCACAGAAAACAGAACAAGAATCGACAACTCTACCCTCTGCTTACTCCTTTCCAGCCCACACATATGCTCCATCAAGGTGCTTCAGGCCGCAACGCAATAAGCATGTTAATCTAATACAGCTTCGGCGATCCACTAGCATGCTGTCCATTGAAAGCCAGTTGGCCAGAAAGCTGGACTTCAAGGACTTGATCAGTGACTTTGCCTGTAAGTAGGCTAGGCGCTGGGCTCTTGGTGAGTTACGGCCCCTACACACAGCGGCTTGCGTTGTCGCTTGCCGGCGGGGGGGGCTGAAACTCGACCAACAACCAATCACATGAATCTCCCGCCCCAGACACACAAGCACGCGGTTTGATTGGCTAGAGCTTGTACTGGCATATGATTCGATGGGCTGACGCCTCCGTCGAGGCGTCAAAAGTAGAACATTACTCTACTTATGCCGCGAGCACCGCGAGAGAAGCTACGCTTCGCTCCCACAATGCAGTTCGGCGAAGCGTGACGTCACCCCATTCAAAGTGAATGGGCAGAAGCATTGAAGCAGAAGCATTGAAGCAGAAGCGTTGAAGCGCGTTGATGCGCGTTGAAGCGCGTTGAAGCCCGCCACCGGGGTGTGTAGGGACCGTAACGGCGTGCGTTGCTGCTTCAACGCTTCTACCCATTCACTTTGAATAGGGTGACGCGTTAATAACGCGTTAACGCAAAAAAAAATTAACGCCACTAATTATTTTAACACGATTAAACGCATGTGTATTTTTTTTCCTCGGCCGCCCCGTAGTTTCAGAGCGCATCGAGTTTAAAATACCATCTACACGCTGATGCTGACAGCCCCGCTCCTGCCGCCCGCTTGTGGCAGACCACACTTCCACGCTCACCGGCAGTCACCGACTGGCCATCTGGAGGACCGGGAGGGTGTGTATGTGTGGCCCGAGCGAGCGAGAGAGAGACCTTACGTGCATTGTTGTTGTTAGCATCTGGTGCTAGCTAGCTGCGCTAACGGATATAAGGAGCTGTTTAAATGAAAACAGAGGAGCGACATTTTGCCACAACTGCGCCGAGCACTTGACTTGATGCAGGAAGCAGACAGTGGGACATTGTAGGAGAAGTCAGCACACTCAGCACGGATAGTGCAACATGATTGCAGCGTCCAGGCAGCTCCCGTTCGAGCATAATATGCCTTGAGTTGCATATAGCTCCAACGATCCATCACACACACTCTCACACACACACACACACACACACACACACACACTCTCTCTCTCTCTCTCTCTCACACACACACACACACACCATTTGTATTGTATTAGTGTATGAGAGGTTCCAGGTTGAATTGAGGCGAATATTTGTAATGTTCCGAGGTTGTTGTGTTAATATTCATGAGAATATTTGTCATTGTTCAAATGATAACAACATTTGCATAAAGCATATTTATCCACTCATATGTTGATAAGAGTATTAAAAACTTGAAAAATATTCCTCTAAGGTACTTTTAGAACAGATCAAAAATGTGCGATTAATTTGCGATTAATCGTGATTAACTATGGACAATCATGCGATTAATCGCGATTAAATATTTTAATCGACTGACAGCCCTAATATATATATATAAATACACAATTTTCCTGGAGGTGCTAATATCCTGGAGGTGCTAATGTAAACATCTAGCTAAAGTAGCCAGCTAGAGCGCACTAGGTTTTTTTTCAGAATTAACGACCGAAGAAATCGCTGCATGTCTTCGGATTACATCTCTGGACTGGAGGGGTGTGCTCTAGGTCGTTACCAGCATGAACTAGAGCTGTGTGGGTTGTCGGATTTCCCTTACAGACTGCCTGCAGAGGTATGGAAAAACGACCCTTGAAAGTGGCCTTCATCGATTTTGGCAGCATCTACGTCTAATTTCTGGAAACACCAGGTGAATACCCCACTTGTCACAATAATATTATCATGCCATTGCATATGTGGTATTTTAGAGTTGACTAGATATTGATTAAGGAAATAGACTATGATATTCTGCTTGCACCTCGCGTGAAATGGCGGATACCGGAAGTACGGTGTCGCCCTCGGCCCAATACCCGTATGTGTGTGTGAAAGAATATCGTTGACGGAAAGTGACGAGACGAAAATGTAGTTTACTAAATAAAAACTATGCCAACATCTCTCTTTACTTTCGTTGACGAAAATTGAGGAGAAATATTATCAAAGATAATGTTACATCTCTGATAGTCAGTTTTTCTCCCAGCAGTTCCATTTCTGGTGCTGCGGCTGGGCAGCAGCTGTGTGTCTGTGCTGCGCGTGGCGTTACATTGGAATTACACCGGGCAGCGGCACACTGTGAACTGTCAGGAAGACTCTGGTCTAACTCATGGTACTTATTTAACAGAAAATAAAATGGCAACAACAGTGCCGAGTGAAGTTGTGTGTTGTGTACAGACTTGACGGGTAACGATGGATTATGATGGACATTTTACGATCCTGACTGACAACAAAAAAGCCTAGAGCCACCACTGCTTGGGAGAAAGAAATTATGTGATATTTGGGCCCACAATGAGGCGGAGAAAAAAAGTGAATGCATTGTTTTATCAGAAGGGAAGCAATGTGGCCATAATACAGCTGGTAAACACACCACAAACCTGACCTGATACTCTCTGCAAAGCTGCATTCTTAATCATTCAACCTGTGTTTTTCATCCAATAAGGACAAGATAAAATCTTATTGTGAAATAAATTTGACTAAAATTACAAATTATTGGTTTTGGCTAGACTAGTTTGACTGAAATGTTCTATATAATCTGATGACTAAAAAAGACTCCACCGTTTTCATTGACAAAAAGTAGACTTAATAATTAGTTTTCTTTGACTAAAATAAGACTAAAATGCTTAGACTTTTAGTCGACTAAAACTTGACTAAATAAAAACAGGATGAAGGTGACTAAATATGACTAAAACTAAAAAGGAAATTTAACACAGGACTAAGACTAAATGAAAAAATATCTGACGAAAGTAACACTACTACTGAGCCGTGAGCAGCACTCTCTCTCTTTCTTTCATTCTGCCATTAAAATAATAATAATAATAATAATACATTTCATTTCGAAGCGCTTTTCCAGGTGCTCAAAGACGCTTTACATGATAAAACATGATAAAATAGAATGAATAATTATGCAGAAAGCTTAAAAATCATTAACAGTAATGCCCTGTTGTGGAGGCAAACCCAAATGGTTCTGCACATAATTCGTCTTCCAGACCACTTGGCAGAGGAGACATTATTATGAAGCTGCAAATAGACTCACCCGTTAAAGATAAAGTGTATGTAATCAAATAATATACAACACTTTGGTTTGCAGTAACTTTTGCATTTGTAATTTTCCAATTGTTATAAAATGTCTTGCTCAAACTGAACCAAGGGACTGAGGAACAGCATACTGTATGTTTGAGAGCCAAATCCGATGTATTCCAGAATGTTGATCAACTCCAGATGAATTAATATAATGTATGATGTCCTTTATTGTTTTATGTTTCATGTGGAACCTATATGCTGCAGGTCTCCCTTGAAAAAGAGATCTATGATCTCAATGGGACCAATCTGATTAAATAAAGGTTTGAAATGAAATAAAATAAAATAATTGTTTTGATCAAATCAGAATAATGTATTACCAGTTGTGTTACACACACACTGAGTTGCTTTGCTGTCCTGTTCCCTCTCTCAGTGCTTTAGAGAAAGTACTTCAGGAGCGTTAGGCTTGGCTGGGTTCCATTCCATTTCCCCCGCGGGTCATCCATCGGCCCAGGGACGTGGCGGGCCGGAGCGCCCGGCCCGAGGTGATTAGGAGAAGAAAGATGGCTGCAGCTCGCAGCGTAAATCCAAAGACGTTTCAGGTGGAACACGGGTGCTTGTCTAGCAATGAAGAATGGGTGAAGGCTTCACCCAATCAAGCAGTGCAAAGCTCTCTCTGTCCTAACTCCAGTTTTAACAACACAGAGGTGAAGATGGAAAGGGGAAGTTAAAAATAAGGATATTTTCGGAGGAAGACCCCAAAAAAAAGGTGATGCATGATATAAAGCTTTAAAATACGGAGAAAGAGCCGAGAAGAGAGGGACCGAGGCTGAGAAACCTTGAGTGGATTATGTGCATCCAGGGGTGGTATTAGTGAACCCCATCTGATGAACATCTGGCCCGAGGAGCCAAACTCTGAGTGGGCTCTTCAGGAAATCTTAAATGTAGCAGCCATTTACTCGTAGAGAGCTCCCGTCCTGCTGAGATCAAGGAGGTGACAGGTCAGCTCTCCACTCATCTTCCTCCACTACTGTTCTGACGGAAGGGAACATGGAAATCTGCAATTGAAACTCTCTAATTATCAGATAACTCTACATGTTCAACTTACAATAACTGCATCTAGATCAGGGATGGGCAACTTGGTTGGTGGTGGGGGCCACATAATGTATGTACTGGCCACCAGGGAGCCGCAGATTCACTTGGAACACACACACACACAACTTCCATGTGTTGTATGTAATTATTAACAAATATACTAAGTCTGACATCTTCATTGACATGTTACAATCTTTCAGGGACCATCCTCTAATAAGCTCACTCAACAAATATCACTTCACAGAAATGTTATTTAATTTGTACAAGTGGCATGTTTGTATTGAACAGGTTATTTAACAGTGGAATAAAACTATTTTAAACTATTGGAATGCGCGGAAAATGTGTGTGCATTGAGATGAACCATTAGATGACATAAACATCAAGTCATGAACTCTAACCCAGACATTAGTTGTCTAACTTGAACCTAAGACACTTGTAGCCTCTGCTGACATACAATAAGGGGAGTGTCAACACAGACACCTGTCAACCCGCACTCTGCTGTTCCTCAGCGCCGCTCCCCCTCCCATGCCACAATGCATAGAGTTTATAAATGTCTGATCTTGGTGGTGCCTAAAATAAAACAGACTGATTCATCACACAGACTTTAGGACGAACTGTTTCAAAAAATATGCTGTGATCATGTGCTAATTCTATAGTCAAATCATTGACCTCTTGTTAAAGAATAACATGTGTATTATGCTGCATATCTTAATTTCTGCAGTTCCTAATGTTAAACATGTCTGATGGAGGTACAGGTGGAAGCAGGGGTGGATCTACAGGGGGGCTGCCCCCCACTGTAGAGCCTTGCCCCCCCAGCTGCCCCTTTAACTGTTGTGTCCCTAAAACTGTATTTGTAGAAACAAACCTACACTTTGTCCACAAGCAACGAAACAAGCAGTTCATTAGTTAAAAGTGAATCATTTTAAATATCCTCTTAGGCCCGTTAAATACGCAGCTATGTCCCTGCATTAAACTGCGGAGCGGCGTTCACACAGACCGCGGCTCACACAGACCGCGGCTCACACAGACCGCGGCTCACACAGCTGCAGAGAGGGAGCGAGCAGTACCAGCACCTGAAGGTGGATCAGCTTCCCCTGGGAGCATCTCCCCTTCCACTAGTTTTGTTTTTACTAAGGACAAGAGCTTGAAACAAAATATTAATAAATCGATAGCGTTTAACAGACGGTCGCTGTTTGGGACGTTACGTTACACAATACTACGCAGACACTACTTAATTATAACTAAGTAATTTTACTGTACTTACAGTAAACAGAATTCTAGGGTATCATGAGTACTTTCTGCTGTTTTATACTTGTATAAAATGGTTACCAAGTGTGGCAATATGAAAGAAAAATACACACTCTAATTTAAATCATTTTTATTAGTAAATAATGATGTTCAAAATAAAATAGTCCCTCCGTTGCCTTCTTCACAAAACATAGTGGTTGCTATACAACAACACTAACAGCTAGCGAACATATTAGACAGGGAGCGTTGATCCATTATTTGGCTATTTATTTACATTGCCTGACCCTGTATGTTGCCGTTTATTGTGCAGCCACTGAAAACCTGTCCAGCATCAGTAGCATGGCGTACGTGGTTACTTGTATAGGTTGAGGTTGTTCAGGCTGTTGCTTGGCGTGGTGAGAATATTGCTCCACTTTCTCCGGTCCCCGAGATTGGGCTTCCAGCAGCTCTGGAGAGAGTATTCGCACCTGTGGCCACTAACGGTCATCATCTCTCTGCTTTGTTTCAAGACCCCATCAGAAAGCTTTTGAATGGTGGTCCTTCTCCAGTTGGTCTACCTGCTCTTCACGTAGCTCTGCATGTCGTCGTTTAGGTGCTTTTTTTTCTGGAGCTAGGCACTCCTCAATCCACTCCTCCATAGTAAGACCCCCCGGAGGTCGAAGTTAATCTTAAATGTTTCCATCTTATGCTTTGTAAGTTTGTTTCATAACGGAAGAAATGTAAATATATTTATAAAACTGACAAGTCAAATCAAGCAATCTGATAGTCGATAGTGTTTTTGCGGACCTCTTTGATTACAGATTTGAAAACATCGTTGCTTGCTTTCAAAGTAGCACAATTCATGATGTCATACCTTGGAAAGTATCTAGATATCCTGCCCTGATGCCAAAGGAACTTCACACTGAATATGTTTTGCCGTTTGATGTCTATGTCTGGACCGCTGCGTAAAAAGGAGGGTTTCTGCGCTGCTTTCTTGTTCCAGTTTGAAAAGCAAACTACAGTCTGTTTGCTTTTCCACCCAACGGTATACTGTTTTTCTCAGACGCGGAGGGATACTGATTTGTTGTGAAAAGTAACTTACAATTCTACCCGTGGTATACGCTCAGTATATCACGGCTAAGAACCAATCAGAGTGCTTGATTTGACTTGTCCGTGTTATAATATATTTTAGTTTTTTTGTCTGAACACCTTGTTTCTCTTGTGCATTAAGAACACTTGTGTTAGGGCATGATTTAACAATACAAATGTTATACAGTATAAAATACCACGTACTCTACGGCCTCCCATGCCACCCTGGCATGACCTCTTGCCTCCCCTTTGCCACCCCATGTAAAATGTTCTAGAACCGCCTCTGGGTGGAAGTGATTACAGACACTGAGGAGTCGTTGATAACTGGAGACTGGAAGCTTTATAAGAAAAGGTCAAAGTTGTGATTAGAACTTAGAACATTCATTATCCCAACCATGGCATTTGAATGTAACTGTCAGAAGTCATGCCTGGCTGCACCCCCCCGGTAATGCTGCTCTGCACGTGCTGCTTTCTCCTCATCAGAATCTAATTCTCTCATTCCCTTTGCAAGGAGCTCGGCCATTTCTTTGTTTCAAGTCCAGTTTGTAGTGGATAGGCCTGTTTATGGGCCTCTGGGATGGAAGTGCAGAGGGGAGGTTTGTTGGTCGGTCTGGTCAGACTAAAACATCTCAACATCTCCTGGATGGATGGGCACATCATTCTGTTCAGACTTTCCGGATAATATTGAACTACAGTAAGACTTTGACACTACCATATTTCCATATAACGCCAACATGAGATTGTCATGATTAGACAGTAGTGACATTTATTAACATATTTTGGTTGGATTGCCATGGAATTTTGTGAACACATTACCAATCGGATTAAAGCAAATCATTTGGTTATCTCACGTAAATATCCTTTCTGCTTCCATAATTAAGTCCACTGTTTGCAAATGTTTCCATGCTTACTTGTTCCTGGAACTAAAGTAATATGAAGAAGAAAGTGGACTGACTTGTAGCGTGGCAAGTCCTCTGGAGAATTGGCACACACGTTCAGATCCGACAGCTCCAAGAGGAAAGATCACCAAAGAGAAAAGAGCTTAAAGCTCAACAGAGATGTAGAATAGAGAGAGGGAGCGGTCACTAGAGATTAAGAAAGACGAGAGAGCATTGCTGTTGAAACCACCTCCCCCTGGAACCAGGACAAATTGGGCTGTGCTCTTGTCCTGTGGCCCCCACGTGCCCATCTCTCTCCTAGGAGGAAAACCAGTGTCTCCCAAGCATTAAAGTGGCAAAACCAACGCTACAGCAAGAATTTAATGAGGAGGGCTGTGCACTGTTCTAATAATAATATATCAATTTGATATAGCGCTTTTCTGAACCCAAAGACGCTTTACATTTGGGAGGGAGGGTAGACAAACAAAACAAAAACAAAGACAGAACCAAAAAGAAACAAAACAAAACAGAAAAGCAGTCAGGAGGAAGTTGATTGAGAGGGGGGGGGGCTTATGGATAGAGAGTTGAAGAGGTGGGTTTTGAGGCGGGACTGGAACAGGGTGAGGGACTCAGACTCACGGAGGACTTGGGGGAGGGAGTTCCAGAGCTGTTCAGTTCTGCACTCTGTGTGACACAACACATGTAGTGATTCTCTCTCTCTCTTTTCTTTATTCACTTCCTTTATTCCCAGTGCCTGCTCTGGAGGGAAGGAGCAGACATGCAGGCTGAAAACCACCCGGCCCATCACTCATCTCTGTCTGTACTAAGTGGTACACACTTTATCAACTCTGCATGCACCCAGTCCACTGTGCACAGTGGGAATTATGAATATTCACCTTTTATTGGGTTGTTGTAATAGAGCAGCTAAGAATTGTGAACAGCCCAGTTCAAATGTATTATGACTTTATGTGTAGATTGATAAATACACCTTTTTACATAAAGCATTACGTTTGCATTTTGACATTACATTATTTTTGTAGTTGCATAGAATATCGTCATTTTAGTTTCTTTAGTTTGTTTACAAACTACCTTTTCTCAAAATGCTATTAATCCAAGGAATGAACTGTACTTATATGTGCAAAAGATGCAGACATTAAAAGACAGTTTGGGTTTTAGGTAAAACACATTCCACTCTTCCACCTAAGCGTTCTACAGCAGAAACACAACTGAGGCTCCAGCATTGACTGTACACTGCCGAGTGGCTCCACGGAGAGACACTGAGCTGGAAAGAAGGTTTGTGCTTCCTTTGTAAATATTTGATCAAGGTACACATCATGGAAGCCATGAGATTGGAGTGCAGGCACTGGCTCTCATTTGGGAGCTGCTTATTGGGAAAGGAGGATATTGGGGGGGAGGGGGTTCATTTAAAATTGGGAGGCGGGAGAGGCAAGTCAAGAGGGTCTCTGTTGAAAATGGGGGGGGGGCTGATGGATGAACATTCGCCCTGGCCTGATTGAGTGGTAAAACTCAGATGTCTTGGATGAATGCCTGCTCTGGGGTGTGTGTGAGCACACACATTTTATCCTTTTCTCCTTTATGTACAAAGACCTTACTTGTACACCCTCTGGAGAAAACATCATGAAAACAATAACATGTGCTTTAGTCATGAGGTTATCTAACAATTGAAGAAAGTAAGAGTTATATCTCCAACTGAGGAACAGCTCTTGTGAAGAGACTTGAATGATCTAAAGCTTGCTAACGTTAGCTAACCTTCATAAGCTGATCACAACAGAGCAAATAGAGATCTCCTTCCATTGGACGATGAATGCAAACATGCTAAACAAATTCCCCCGCAATAGGTAGATAGGACTTAAGGTTTAACATTTGTGTTCTGTTGCATTTCTTCTGCTGTAGCTGAGCAGCTCAATAGGTTAGCGTCTGGTCATGTGTAGAGTTAGCATGATGAGCCTCGGTGGCCAGGGAGGCTATCGAGGCTTCCTGCCTCTGGAGAGCGTCTTCAACTCTCTCGAAACTGTCTCTAGGTGAAGAGGAGTGCGCTGGGTCCATGTTCTGGCCAGATCGTTCTGTCACAATCCTATGAAGGACCCAAATGCAGCACTCGAGAAACCCAGGAGTATTGGTAATGTACTTTATTGGTAATAATACCAGAGCAGAGGGATACCAGCAGAACAGTATCAGCCGGATGAGGTGCAGGCAAAGGAACCAGAGGACAGAGGGCAGAAGCTGAGTCAGGGCCGGGCAGAGGGTCAGACAGCAGGCGAGGCGGTCAACAGAGGGACAAGCAGGGTCAGACAGCAGGCGAGGCAGGATAGTCCAAGGACAGGCAGGGTCAGGGAACAGGCAGAGCAGCAGGTCAGGGACAGGCAGAGCAGCAGGTCAGGGACAGGCAGAGCAGCAGGTCAGGGGACAGGCAGAGCAGCAGGTCAGGGAACAGGCAGAGCAGCAGGTCAGGGACAGGCAGAGCAGCAGGTCAGGGGACAGGCAGAGCAGCAGGGGACATTAAAATATAAGAAAGGACACAACTCAAAATCATAATCACAAATAGTAAGTGTATTTTTGAATACCCCCCCCCCAAACAATTCGTCTTCCCACAGTTCAGTGTTAAATCCAAAACGTTCCACTCCGGGTGTCCTTCAAAATAAATAAAACGGTCAATTACCACAGGAGAATGTCAGTCGGTTTTAGAAATCCAGTGGGGCTTTAACTCGACATCCAATGGGCCTTTCAAAGGACGACAAAGGTTTAGCTCTGCAGAGGTGACTCCTGTGGACTCATGCACCGCTGAATTCAGTGCAAAGCGGAATTCTGATAAGTATTTGTCCCAAGCTTTGTGTTTTTCTTCCACATAGGAAGCTATCATAGCTTTCACATTCCGGTTAACTCTCTCAGTCAGATTGGTTTGAGGGTGGTACGGTGAGGTCCGTTTCTGCTGAAGGTTCCACCGCTTGCATGTTTCTCCAAAAACAGCTGAAACAAACTGGGGACCTTGGTCCGAGAGGATGAAGGTCGGTACACCCCAGCGAGTCAGAATGTCCTTTGTTAATATCTGGGATACTGCCTCTGCTGTTGCTTTACGAAGTGGAAACATCTCAACCCATCTGGTGTAGTAGTCCACAAAGACAATGAGATAGAGGTTACCACTAGAGCTTCTTGGGAAGGGTTCCCATGAGATCAACTCCTAACATCTCCCAAGGACCATGTACCACAGTCTGCTGAAGTTTCCCTGGAGGTTTTCGGGTCTGAGGTTTGTAGAGCTGGCAAACCTGACAACAACATACATACTCTCTCACATCAATGCTCATTTTAGGCCAATACACAAGGGCTTGTAGTCTTTTATACGTTTTATATCTTCCGAAATGGCCGGACACAGGATCATTATGATAATGGTGGAGTAGTTGTTGGCGTAGTGAAGATGGAATATACACCTGGTATAACGTTTTGTGAGGTAAGTGCACCACTCTGTATACCTTGTCCTCCAAAACAGTAAACTTGGTAGTTGCGTTTTCAACGACTTCTTTTTCCATGATTGCATCGTACAGAGTCTGGATGACAGAATCCTCCTGCTGGGCTTTCCAGATGTCCTCATCAGTAATTTGGAGATTTCTATAGGTGTCCCTCTTGGAGAGCAGCACAGCAGCACAGGTGGCAGGTTGTGTCTGGGCATCATCCACAGGAGCTCTTGACAGCGTATCTGGAACTGTGTTGTATTTTCCTTTACGGTACTCCACAGTAAAGGAAAACTCCTGGAGACGGAGAGCCCAACGAGTGCTAGTTTTTTGCGTTTTGAAAACCCAGACAAGTGAGGAATGATCGGTCACTACTGTAAAGTGTCTGCCTTCCAAGTAGTACCTCCACTTCTCTAGGGCCCATACGACAGCGAGACATTCTTGTTCTGTGGTCGAGTAGTTCCGCTCTGCCTGGTTTAAAGTTCGGCTGGCAAAAGCCAGGACCTGCTCTGTACCGAGACCAGTCTGTTGAATCAAGACTGCCCCCAAACCGACATCACTGGCGAAACAACATAGCCCAGAAACTTCAGAGAGGTTAGAAAAAACGGACTCTTTTTCATGTTGACTGTAAGATTAGCCTGACGTAGTTTGTCTAGCACCGCTTGTATATCAGATGTGTGTTTTTCGAAGGTGTCAGAATAGATGATGATGTCATCTAAATATACAAAGCATGTGTTTCCCTGTAGGTCCCGAAGTACTATCTCCATCAGCCGTTGGAAAGTTGCTGGGGCGTTCTTAAGTCCAAATGGCATTACTTTGAACTGATACAGGCCAAAAGGGCATATGAAGGCAGTTTTTTCTCGGCTATCCTTATCCATTTGAACTTGCCAGTAGCCACTGTTGATGTCCAAGGAAGTGAATACTACAGATCCAGCCAATGACTCTAGTATTTCCTGGATGTTTGGTAAGGGATAGGCGTCAGTGTGGGTAACTGTATTCATCTTTCTGTAGTCCACACAAAACCTTGGTTTGCTATCCTGTTTTTTAGGCACCAGGACAACGGGAGCAGCATATGGAGAGGAAGATGGCTCAATAATGTATTTTTCTAACATTTCTTCCACATGGTCTTTTATGACCTGAAGTTTGGATGGGGACACACGATAGGCCTTCTGTTTGATGGGCATATTGTGGGTGAGGAACATTTTGTGCGTCAGAATATTTGTGTTTCCAAGTTTTTCTGTACAAACATCAGAGTTTGCTTGTAGTTGATGTAACAGTTGTTTTTTTCCGAAATGGAGTGAGGGTTGCAGCCTGTAGGAGGTCAGGGCATGGTGGTGATGAACCACGCTACCAGGAGGCACAGCAGAGAAGAAGACGAGTTGTGGTGAAAAGCCTGTACTCTGACTTTCTTTTAAGAACTGATACTGGCGCTTCTTATTGCACTTAAACCAGTAACTGTTCTCTGATACATCAAACTGCAAGCCGGAAAAGAAAATGAAGTCAAGCCCGACCACTGCAGGGAAAGCAAGACTGGAAGCAGGCAGGACGACACAAGGTAATGTAACTGTTTGTGTCTTTAATGTGAGGTCCATATCGCTCCATCCTAAAGGCTGTCTCGCTTCGCCATCTGCCAAGTACAAGGGTCCCCTTGTCCAGGGTTTGAGCGCATCTTGCTGTCCTTTAATTCCTTTCCATATGTTTTTCGTTTACCAGGGTGTAAGATGAACCGGTGTCAAGAATTGCAGTTCCCATCCATGGACCAATGTGCAATGGAACCATCAACTGACAGGGAAGAGTGCCCCCTGGTGGTATTGAAGAAGAGTTTGCAGGAGTAGTTGGTCCTAGGAACCCAAGTGTAGCACGGCCATCATGGGGAGTTTTTGGTTGTTGATATGGGGTTTTCTAAGTAGCCCTGTTAGAGTTCCAGTGCGGGCAGGAATCTGGGGCATGACTTCCCTTACAGCGCCAACAGAACACTTGTGGGGGTCGGTTGTGATTAGGTTGGCTTGGTCGGACAGGGTTTTCTCTGTTAGGAGGCATAGTAGCAGATTTAGAGGCAACATGCTGAGGTGTTTTACTTAGCAAATTCTTTCTTTGTTCATATTGCATCTGGTTCTCCCGGTCCTTCTTCAGTTGCTGACCAAGGCGGACAAGTCCATCGACAGAGGTGACTCTGCTACTTCTCAGCTGACTGGCCAGTTGGGGGTTGATGTTTTTCAAAATCAACTTTATGATCTCCTCTTCATCAATATTGGGTTTCCAGCGCTTGCATAATGACTGGTACATGTAGGCAAAGTCTCTGACGCTTTCACCCTCTCCCTGAACTCTATTGCGCACCCTCTCTGCCAGTTCATCCTCATAGTCCTCTGACAGGAAGGCAGCACGGAACTGGTCATGGAATTCTCTCCAAGTGTGAATTTTATGGCGGCCAACATCCCACCAATCTCTTGCAGTCCCGTGAAGCACATTACGCAGGGTGGCAATAAGCTCCTCATCCGTGAGCGGATTTAGAGCCAGGACATCATCACACCTTTCCAGATATGGGAGAGGGTCAGGTGTATCATTCAATTTCCCAAATGATGTAAATTGAAGTTTAACAGGACTCTTTCCCATGAACCTGCTCTTTACTTCCTCATGAATGGTAGACTCCCCAGGTGACCCATAATTGTTCTCTGACAGTCCAGGCTGTACGGTGGATTGTAATCTGGGGCGGTTTGGAATGGGCAGGGGCTTATCTTCCTGTAAAACCACAGGGTGGGTTTGAACACTCACATGGCCAAAGGTGGTGCTAACTTTGGCTGCCGTCAGTTCTTCTGACAATGTATCTATAGTTCTCTTGCATTTGGAAAGCTCCTCATGTCGGTTAGTTATGGTAACAGACATTGGGGTGAGAGCAGAACAAAGATCCTTGAGCAGGTCAGTATGATAGTGATGTAACCTCCAGCTAATGGATGCATCGAGCTGTGTTTGCAGATATTCAAACTGCTTATCCATATGTTTGACAATTTCTTGTTGTGTTTCATGAAATAGGCCTGTCAGGGCTTTGTTTACTTGTTCATTATGAGTTGTGATTTTGTCATGTGTTCCATGTTATCCTTTAGCTCCTGGCAATGGTGATGTTGGTCCTCAATCATTTTCTGAAGCTGTTGTTGAATCTTAGAGCCAGAATAATTTTCCTCTAAGGCAGAAGTTACAGGTTGAGGTCCTCCATTTCCATTGATGTCGTATTTTACAGCAGTTTGAGGAGTTAAGGGATTAACCAACTCTGAGAATCTAGTGAGGTCCATGTCCAACAGTGAATATGTTGTGGGAGGAGACTCGTGAGAAGGTACTGTATTTGATGTCGGGGACACCACTAATTCTCCTTCCATTTCCCCCAACAAGGATTCTGAATAAGCAGCCATTTTGTTGTCCTTTGTTCTCTTTTTCCCAAAAATAAAGTATAGGTCTACTAGCCACAGGGGTGGGTTTCTTTATTTCGTTTTTTTATTTTATCTTTGTCATTCAACGATAGTTCATCTTCTGTCCCATCTGGGGTGCCATTTGTTATGTGACAGTTTACTGATTTAGGTTATTTGGGGTGCCAGTCAGGTCTCCCTCCTGACGTTTCAGATTTGGCTAGTCATTCAGTTTTTGTAAATCTGCACAAAGGTGTATACATCTCACTGTAAACACCCAACATTGAATGACATTAAAATATAAGAAAGGACACAACTCAAAATCATAATCACAAATAGTAAGTGTATTTTTCAATACCCAAACAATTCGTCTTCCCACAGTTCAGTGTTACATCCAAAACGTTCCACTCCGGGTGTCCTTCAAAATAAATAAAACGGTCAATTACCACAGGAGAATGTCAGTCGGTTTTAGCAATCCAGTCCTGGTTTTTAAGGTTTTGTGAGATGAGCGGCTCGGTTTTGACGGATGACCGTGGATCAGACAAACGGTACGGAATTTAAACGACCTAACTGCTGGTTGCTAACAGATGAGCGTGTTGCTCCGCCGATCCCTCTTGCTGCACACACCCCTTTCCCTTCCGGCTCCGTCTAACTAAATAGGGGGAAAGGGAAATGGAGGCGCCAACCAACAGCGAATCACTGGCTGGGTGGGCGTTACCGTGAGTGACTACCGGTCATATAAACACCGGTTGTTAGAGTGTGTGTGTGTGTGTGTGTGTGTGTGTGTGTGTGTGTGTGTGTGTGTGTGTGTGTTCAGCATTATAATGCAGGGCGACATAAGCATGTTAATGTGACAAGAGCGTCAGCGACCCAGGGGCAGCAACAAGAACCAAACACTGCTGTATGGAGACAAAGGAAGGAAAGAAGGACAGAAAGAAAGAAGGGATAGAATGGAAGGGAGATGAAAATAAAATAAATTAATAATGGAGAGAGTGACTACGACTACAATTGCTATGTATAAAAGTAAGAAAATAACAAGTGAAGGACAAATGGGTCCCAGAGAACAGAAAGAGAGCAACAATCTAAGATGGAAAAAGGAACACACGATAAAATGAAAACCAGAAAAAGGTGGGATTAATAAAATAGTTAGAAGAGTAGAAAGAGTAGAAGTCCTAAACAAATGAATGAATAAACTAAACCCCTGGGGAAAGAGGAGAAAAGGGATAAGGGCACTGAAAGGCAATACAAAATGAAAAAGGAAAATAAATAAAAAATGTACATAGAAAATGTTCTTTTAAGAAAAGTGCAGAAAAATTAAAAGAGAAAAAACAATGTGGGAATAATGGATGAATTAACCAAGGAAAATAAAGAAATCAGCAAAAAAAGAACTAAGAAGAGAGGCCTAGAAGAAAATATAACCTGAATTAAAAAGCCGACTTAAGTTCTCTGAAATGTGTGGCTGCTGTCTCTCTGACACTCTGAGCATCAGAGGAACATGGTGACATTTCTCTCACCTGTCTCATGGAGAAAGCAGCTGCTTCCATTCCACTGTCAGCCGGGATGACTGATGGGAGTCGAGTGAAGTGCATTTCAACATTCAAAATGAGAAAGCGGTGTGGGAAATGGCAGGAACACCATCTACACCTTTCACTGTGTATCGGAGAGCTGTCACAGCGCAGAGTGAATGGCCACCTATCGAGTCTGACAAAAGAACACAAAGTGTCTGAAAGTCCTGAGCATGGCCAGAAGAACCCCCACCTGGCAACTGTCAGCCGCCTCTCTGTCAGGAATATCCAATCAAACAGCGTCGTACAGCTTCCAGAACCATTTGCTGGTGTCACAAGTTTCAATCAGGGGGGGGGCAGCGACCCTCCCTTTGGCTTTTGTCCTTTCCATTTGTTTCCCCATCGCATATCTTCCTCCTCTCACCTGTTTGTTTGGTGTCAGACTCCACGAAGGCCGACAGCCTGTCAGTCTCAGCTCCTTTAACACACCCCGGCCACACAGTGACACACACACTCCCCTGGCATCCCGCTTAGCAACATTGAAAAAAAGGGCTTGGCTTTGCACACCTCTCCACTCTCATCAGCATCTCGTGCTGTCTCTGGGACTTTCTCTTTGTTTCCCCTCTCTGTGTTTCTGCCTCACGCAGCCCCTGCCTGCCGGGGGTCCTGCAGCAGTGACTGCTGTACAAGAAATGTGGAGACAAAAGAAGTGGACAGGCTTTTTTGCCGGAAGGACTTCCACTCAACGCCTTTGCTGTTGTCTGTAGGGCTTGGTAATGCTTGATTTTTTTTGTTTACCAATATCAAACTTGTTTTTGAGATCTCACTTTTACAAATATGTGTTTGAATAAAAACCCTGGATCAAATTAGCTCATGTTATTCAAACCTCCTGTGGTGGTAGTTTCTCCCACCTTACTTTGGTGTTCCAGGTCAAACTGCTTTAACTACATGAACTCAAAAAACATTATTTAAGGTTCATTTAAGCTGCAAACAGTGCCGCAGAGTACTGGTCCACGTGAATAACTGCAGGGGATATACAAAGAATGGACACTGAACATGTATTCCAAAATGTACAAGGTTTAGGTGTGTGCTCTCTGATGGAAGAACATCAGGGTCACCCATTCATTTCCTAAGGGGGTCAATTCTGACCGGGTTAAATTTGTGTTTACAAATTTGCAATATTTGACATGTTCAAATGCCAATCAATCAATCAATGTTTATTTATATAGCCCAATATCACAAATGTTACATTTGTCTCAGTGGACTTCACAGTGTGTACAGAATATCAGTATGACGATACGACACCCTCTGTCCTTAGACCCTCTGTCCTTAGACCCTCACATCGTACAAGGAAACACTTCCGCCTACTGTGGAGGATATCATAACCATGACCTTGAAGCAATGACATTTAAAACAGGAAGGTTACAAAGGGTTGCACCACCCAGTGGAGGAACGTCAGGCCCGGCAAGGCCTTCTCTGCTGGCCTAAACACTATCAGAATCACTCGCTACATTTTTTCATTATGTATTCAATTATTTCCAATAATCTATTCTCTTCATCTTATAGCTTTTCTCTTTGAGTGGATTAATGGAATCACAAATATTCTTGGGGAAAGAAAGAAGAATGGATTTTGTGTACAAATAATAAAACGTATTGGTGAGTAAATGATATAAGACTTTAATTGAAATATGTTTTCATGTTATGAAGTAAATATTGATGCTTCTGCTAAAGAGGATATATGCTGTCCGCTTCAGTGAAAGGAGAATTGTTCAATTGTTTTCCTGCTTACGTAATGGCATTGATTCCCGCTGCATTAGGTATCTGTCCGTGATGCAACGCCCTGTTATTCTGCCTCTTCAAGCGTTTTGCTTGTAGCTTCTCCACCTGTCGAGGCAGCAGCAGAGGCAGCCGGGTAAAACCTGCCCAGCCCGTTGAAACCTTTCCACTGCAGTGAGCTACTCTACCAGTCTCTGCTGCACCGTACAGAGGACATCCTGGGTACCAATGTCCAGTCATATGTCATTGGTTAAAATTGCATGCTGGGAAATTCCTCTTTCTTTTCATCCAAAATGTCCGGCATACCAAATCAAAATGTAATAGAAGCAGGAGAAGTGCAATATTGTTGATTCATATTCATATCAAATCATATGTTGTTGTTTATGAAATAACAGCTGTTTTATAAATGTCCATTCTAGTGGACGTCAGGACCATCTTCATGGACTTTATGACTCAACATTGTTGCTGCAGGAGACGGAACTGAAGCAGACATTTTCTGCACCAGATAGTTCAGGGAGACTCAGGCTGCGGCCACAGGAGGACGAAAACGGCTAAACGCATAGGATTCACGCAAACGCAATCACAAACAAGCTTCCGTCCACACGCAATAGTTATCCGGATAGTGTCTGTCCACACGAGACCGCTCCGTTTAGCTCCAACCGCTGGAGAAGCTGCAGTACATATGCCGAGCCTGTACGTGGCGCTGTAACTTCCTCCACAAAAGCAGCGAAGAAGCATGGTTGTCATGGTTTCCCTTCTGTTTATTCTCCGCGGTGGGGGCCGAGGGAACCGGGCAGAGTTTTTCGCCAGTCAACGTGTATTAAAGTTTAAATTTTCCGGACAAAATGATAAAGTGCCGGTCAAAGGTCTTCTTAGTTATTTATTGAGCTTTAAAACAAATGAATAACGACTCTATAATATAATAATAAAATACACGGAGCCTCTCTTCTTCCTCCCTCTTTTCGGACAGCGTCAGTGTCTGTCTCATGCAGCAGCTGATCCAGTAATGAGTGACCCGGCCGACTGTAAAAATAAACATATTTATTACTAGTTTAGGTAGGCTAGTTTGAGAGGTGTCTCCGTCCTGTCAGATTAGACTTCACTCGCGTTTAGGTCCATATCGAGAGAAAGATAAATAATCTGAATTCAGGGTGCAGTTTACTTTGACGCGGGGGTGAGCAGCAGAGGTGGGGAGGCGGGGCTATTGCCTCATCATTATCAGAAAATGATCGTACTATAGGGCGTACACACGGAGCCGTTGGACCCCCCAGAGCGTTGCGTATGCCGTTCTATCCACC